>CM040438.1:43503574-43711192 GCA_022702705.1 Papilionanthe hookeriana x Papilionanthe teres
TTGACCGAAAGGGATGACCGATAATACATTGAGGGTGTCGGTGTGTTGAAATTTAAACTTGATTTTAGTTGTTTTAAAAGTCTAATAAGAGCCTCATCTAGAAGCTTATCTAGAATGTGTGGTAGGTGTGGTAGGTGTAAAATTATTGTATGGTAGGTGTTGAATTATTGTGTGGTAGGTGGGGAATTATTGTAACCATTGGATTAGAATTATGGTGGCATAATCCTAGCCGTTAATTTATGATGTGCCACTAGTATAAATAGGGGTGGAGTCTTTGAGTTTGCATCAAGCAAAGAAAATAAAGTGAAGCTTCTTCCATAAATTTCTAGCCTTTGCCAAATCCCAAAAGCCTCTCCATTCCAACAAAGTGGTATCAGAGCCTAAAGGTTCCTTTATAGAGCAATGGCAAATGGTGGCATGGTCTCCTTCCAAGTCCCGATGCTTAAGGAAAGCATCTACGACAATTGGAGTATCAAGATGAAGGCACTTCTTGGAGCGCATGATGTTTGGGAGGTTGTGGAGAAAGGCTACGATGAGCCAAGCGACGAGTCCGCTCTATCCACAACACAAAAAGAGAGCTTAAGAGACTTGCGAAAGAGAGACAGAAGGCTCTCTTCCTCATCTATCAAGCTTTAGATGAAGATGGTTTTGAGAAGATCTCAAGTGCTACTTCGGCCAAGCTAGCATGGAAGAAACTCGAGGTTTCGTATAAAGGAGAAGAGAATGTTAAAAAGGTACGACTTCAAACTGTAAGAAGTCAATTTGATATTTTACATATGAAAGAAGGCGAGTTGGTCTCCGATTACTTTTATAGAGTCATTACAATTTCCAATCAACTAAAAAGAAATGGAGAGAAGTTAGAAGATGTGGCTATCATGGAAAAGATTCTTCGTTCATTAGATTCAAAATTTGATAGTATCACAACTATTATCGAAGAAACCAAGGATTTACAAGCCATGACTATAGAGCAACTTCTGGGTTCATTGCAAGCTCACGAAGAAAAGAAGAAGATGAATGAAGAGATTGTCGAACAACTTCTCAAGACGAATATTCAACCAACTCTAAAAGATGAAAGCTTCAATAATATTAGAAGCCAACATGGAAGAGGTGGTGGACAAGGACGAGGTCATGCTAGCAAGCAAGGGTGGGGTTCCAACAATAACTATGAGAAAGGAGAAAGATCTACAAGAGGACGTGGTCGAGGGAGCTCAAATTCGAGGTACGATAAATCTCAAATTAAGTGCTATAATTGTAACAAGTTCGGGCATTATGCAAAAGAATGTAGAGCTCCTACGAACAAAGTTTATGAAAGAGTCAACTACATAGAAGAAAAGAGAGAAGAAGATGGAATGCTACTACTAGCATACAAGGACAATGAAAGAGGTGAAGATAGTACATGGTACCTGGACACCGGTGCAAGCAACCATATGTGCGGGAGACGAAGCATGTTCGTAGAGCTTGACGAATCGATAAGCGGCAATGTGTCGTTTGGAGATGAGTCCAAGATAGAGGTGAAAGGCAAAGGTAACATTCTCATCCGCCGGAAAAATGGGAAGCATCAATTTATTTCTAATGTTTACTTTGTGCCGAATATGAAGAGCAACATCTTGAGTTTAGGGCAACTATTGGAGAAGGGAAATGATATTCACTTGAAAGAAAATACTCTCTTCTTAAAAGACAATATTGGTAACTTGATTGCTAAGGTGCCAATGTCTAAAAATAGAATGTTCTTACTTAACATTCAAAACGATATTGCCAAATGTCTCAAGATCTGTTATAAAGATGCTTCTTGGCTTTGGCATCTTCGATTTGGGCATCTCAACTTCGGAGGACTCGAATTGCTTTCAAAGAAAGAGATGGTGAGAGGCTTACCTTGCATCAACCACCCTGATCAATTATGTGAAGGATGTTTACTCGGAAAGCACTTCAAAAAAAGCTTTCCAAGGGAGTCAAGTTCAAGAGCTCAAAAGCCTCTTGAGCTCATACATACAGATGTGTGCGGTCCAATAAAGCCAAACTCACTCGGTAAGAGCAACTATTTTCTTCTCTTCATAGATGATTTCTCACGAAAAACATAGGTGTATTTCATAAAACAAAAATCAGAGGTTTTTGGAATGTTCAAAAAGTTTAAGGCAGATGTAGAAAATGAGAGTGGTCTCAAGATCAAAGCTATGCGATCTGATCGAGGAGGAGAATTCACTTCGAAAGAATTTCAAGAATTCTGTGAAGCCAATGGAATACGTCGACTTCTAACTGTTCCAAGATCCCCCCAACAAAATGGAGTAGCAGAAAGGAAGAATAGAACCATCCTTAACATGGCAAGAAGCATGTTAAAAAGTAAGAAATTACCGAAGAAGTTTTGGGCAGAAGCAGTCGCATGTGCTGTTTATTTGGCTAACCGATCACCAACAAGAAGTGTGTGGGGAAAAACACCACAAGAAGCATGGAGTGGAAGGAAGCCCGACATCTCTCATCTGCAAGTTTTTGGATGCATAGCTCATGTACACATACCCGACGAAAAAAGAAGCAAGCTGGATGATAAGAGCGAGAAGTTCATCTTCATTGGTTACGACACCAACTCGAAAGGCTACAAGCTATACAATCCAAATACAGGGAAGTCAATCATCAGCAGAGATGTCATATTCGATGAAGGAGGAGAATGGGATTGGGAATCACATGACGAGGACTACAACTTTTTCCCATACTTGCAAGAAGAAGACGTAGAGCAACGCACGGATCGAACAAACAAGAGAAGAGCCTACTACTCCACAAACAACATTAACTACAAATACTCAAAGTGACTCATCGCCATCAAATTCAACAGAAAATTCAAGTGAAAGAGTACCACGCTTCAGAAGATTACAAGATCTTTATGAGGTAACTAACAATCAAGATAATCTTACTCTTTTTTGTCTCTTTGCCGATCGTGAGCCCATGGATTTCCAAGAAGCCATACAAAGCAAGAAGTGGAAAGATGCAATGGATGAAGAAATCAAGGCAATCGAGAAGAACGACACATGGGAGCTAGCTTCACTTCCAAAAGGGTACAAGGCAATTGGTGTGAAATGGGTGTACAAAGCAAAGAAGAATTTCAAAGGAGAAATTGAAAGATACAAAGCAAGATTGGTGGCAAAAGGCTACGATCAAAGAGCGAGGCATCAACTATGATGAGGTATTTGCCCTCGTTGCTCGATTAGAAACTATTAGACTAACCATCTCTTTGGCGACCCAAAATAAGTGGAGAATACATCAATTGTATGTAAAATCTGCTTTTTTGAATGGAATACTTGAAGAAATAATCTACATTCAGCAACCACCAGGATATGAAGTCAAAGGACAAGAAGACAAGGTTTTGAAGCTAAAAAAGGCTCTCTACGGGTTGAAGCAAGCACCAAGAGCATGGAAAAGTCGAATAGACAAGTATCTGCAAGAGAAGGGCTTCATAAAGTGTCCTTACGAGCATGCTCTTTACATCAAGAATGATGATGGAAATATCTTGATTGTTTGTTTATATGTTGATGACTTGATCTTCACGGGAAATAATCCAAGCATGTTTGAAAAGTTCAAAGAAGCGATGACGAAGGAGTTCGAGATGACAGATATTGGGCTCATGACATATTATCTTGGCATCGAAGTCAAGCAAACGAAGGATGGAATTTTCATCTCTCAAGAAGGTTATGCAAGGGAGATATTGAAGAAGTTCAAGATGGATAATAACCAACCTATAAATACCCCTGTAGAATGCGGAGTCAAGCTATCAAAGTATGATGAGGGAAAAAGAATCGATTCAACGATTTTCAAGAGTTTGGTTGGAAGTTTGCGCTACTTGACATGCACAAGGCCAGATATCCTTTATGTTGTTGGATTTGTCAGTCGCTACATGGAGACTCCAACTGCTACCCACCTGAAGACCGCTAAAAGAATTATGCGTTATATCAAAGGTACAATTGATTTTGGCTTACTTTACTCATCATCTAACAATTTCAAGCTTGAAGGATATAGCGACAGTGAACAGTTGGAGTCTAAGAGAAGATAATAAAGTGAAGCTTCTTCCATAAATTTCTAGCCTTTGCCAAATCCCAAAAGCCTCTCCATTCCAACAAAGTGGTATCAGAGCCTAAAGGTTCCTTTATAAAGCAATGACAAATGGTGGTATGGTCTCCTTCCAAGTCCCGATGCTTAAGGAAAGCATCTACGACAATTGGAGTATCAAGATAAAGGCACTTCTTGGAGCGCATGATGTTTAGGAGGTTGTGGAGAAAGGCTACGATGAGCCAAGCGACGAGTCCGCTCTATCCACAACACAAAAGGAGAGCTTAAGAGACTTGCGAAAGAGAGACAAGAAGGCTCTCTTCCTCATCTATCAAGCTTTAGATGAAGATGGTTTTGAGAAGATCTCAAGTGCTACTTCGGCCAAGCTAGCATGGAAGAAGCTCGAGGTTTCGTATAAAGGAGAAGAGAAGGTTAAAAAGGTACGACTTCAAACTTTAAGAAGTCAATTTGATATTTTGCATATGAAAGAAGGCGAGTTCGTCTCCGATTACTTTTCTAGAGTCATTACAATTTCCAATCAACTAAAAAGAAATGGAGAGAAGTTAGAAGATGTGGCTATCATGGAAAAGATTCTTCGTTCATTAGATTCAAAATTTGATAGTATCACAACTATTATCGAAGAAACCAAGAATTTACAAGCAATGACTATAGAAGCAACTTCGGGTTCATTGCAAGCCCACGAAGAAAAGAAGAAGATGAATGAAGAGATTGTCGAACAACTTCTCAAGACGAATATTCAACCAACTCTAAAAGATGAAAGCTTCAACAATATTAGAAGCCAACATGGAAGAGGTGGTGGACAAGGACGAGGTCATGATAGCAAGCAAGGGTGGGGTTCCAACAATAACTATGAGAAAGGAGAAAGATCTACAAGAGGACGTGGTCGAGGGCGCTCAAATTCGAGGTACGATAAATCTCAAATTAAGTGCTATAATTGTAACAAGTTCGGGCATTATGCAAAAGAATGTAGAGCTCCTACGAACAAAGTTTATGAAAGAGTCAACTACATAGAAGAAAAGAGAGAAGAAGATGGAACGCTACTACTAGCATACAAGGACAATGAAAGAGGTGAAGATAGTACATGGTACCTGGACACCGGTGCAAGCAACCATATGTGCGGGAGACGAAGCATGTTCGTAGAGCTTGACGAATCAGTAAGCGACAATGTGTCGTTTGGAGATGAGTCCAAGATAGAGGTGAAAGGCAAAGGTAACATTCTCATCCGCCAGAAAAATGGGAATCATCAATTTATTTCTAATGTTTACTTTGTGCCGAATATGAAGAGCAACATCTTGAGTTTAGGGCAACTATTGGAGAAGTGATATGATATTCACTTGAAAGAAAATACTCTCTTCTTAAAAGACAATATTGGTAACTTGATTGCTAAGGTGCCAATGTCTAAAAATAGAATGTTCTTGCTTAACATTCAAAACGATATTGCCAAATGTCTCAAGACCTGTTATAAAGATGCTTCTTGGCTTTGGCATCTTCGATTTGAGCATCTCAACTTCGGAGGACTCGAATTGCTTTCAAAGAAAGAGATGGTGAGAGGCTTACCTTGCATCAACCACCCTGATCAATTATGTGAAGGATGTTTACTCGGAAAGCACTTCAGAAAAAGCTTTCCAAGGGAGTCAAGTTCAAGAGCTCAAAAGCCTCTTGAGCTCATACATACAGATGTGTGCGGTCCAATAAAGCCAAACTCACTCGGTAAGAGCAACTATTTCCTTCTCTTCATAGATGATTTCTCACGAAAAACATGGGTGTATTTCTTAAAACAAAAATCGGAGGTTTTTGGAATGTTCAAAAAGTTTAAGGCGGATGTAGAAAAGGAGAGTGGTCTCGAGATCAAAGCTATGCGATCCGATCGAGGAGGAGAATTCACTTCGAAAGAATTTCAAGAATTCGTGAAGCCAACGGAATACGTCGACTTCTAACTCGTTCCAAGATCCCCCAACAAAATGGAGTAGCAGAAAGGAAGAATAGAACCATCCTTAACATGGCAAGAAGCATGTTAAAAAGCAAGAATTACCGAAGAAGTTTTGGGCAGAAGCAGTCGCATGTGCTGTTTATTTGGCTAACCGATCACCAACAAGAAGTGTGTGGGGAAAAACACCACAAGAAACATGGAGTGGAAGGAAGCCCGACATCTCTCATCTGCGAGTTTTTGGATGCATAGCTCATGTACACATACCCGATGAAAAAAGAAGCAAGCTGGATGATAAGAGCGAGAAGTTCATCTTCATTGGTTACGACACCAACTCGAAAGGCTACAAGCTATACAATCCAAATACAAGGAAGTCAATCATCAGCAGAGATGTCATATTCGATGAAGGAGGAGAATGGGATTGGGAATCACATGACGAGGACTACAACTTTTTCCCATACTTGCAAGAAGAAGACGTAGAGCAGCCACGGATCGAACAAACAAGAGAAGAGCCTACTACTCCACAAACAACATTAACTACAAATACTCAAAGACTCCACCCCTATTTATACTAGTGGCACCTCCTAAATTAACGGCTAGGATTATGTCACCATAATTCTAATCAAATGGTTACAATAATTCCCCACCTACCATACAATAATTCAACACCTACCATACAATAATTTTACACCTACCACACCTACCACACATTCTAGAATAAGCTTCTAGATGAGGCTCTTATTAGACTTTTAAAACAACTAAAATCAAGTTTAAATTTCAACACCCCCTCTTAAACTTGATTTTGTGGTATCAGAGCCTAAAGGTTCCTTTATAGAGCAATGGCAAATGGTGGTATGGTCTCCTTCCAAGTCCCGATGCTTAAGGAAAGCATCTACGACTATAGGTCAAGAATCGTATGCTCTTTGCAACTACCTAGTTGCAGCAACTTCCACAGCTAAGACTGTTTGGCAGGTTGGCAATGACAAGAGAGGGATGCGAGTGAAAGAAAGTGTCCAACTGTATAAATTGCTGACCCCCTGAGCAGGGGTGGACGACATGGTCAGGTGGTCAGCTGAATGACGATCGCTAGCCAATGCGGCAAGGTGACGTGGTGTTAAATCAAGGAAGCTTTAGAGGTGAGGCGGTTGTTAGTGAAGTGAAGCGACCAACGAGTAGTCAGCATGGTGGGAATATTCCACAAATTAAATGTCGGTGGGATGAATTCCAAGTGTTTGTATAGCAATCGAGAGGTGGTGGGAAAATAAATCTAGTGTGGTGGAAATTTGAGTGGACGATTGGTAGATATGGTCAGCGTGGTGAGGCTGTTGACTGGCGGAGACAATCGAGAGGGATAACCTCACTGGAAAATGACTTATTAAATCTCAGGAAAGAAATCCTTTAATTAAATTTGAACCTATAAGGGTTTCTGAGGAGAGAAGGATATGTTTATCGCCTACACAAGGTTATGAATTGAAGAGGGCTTTGGTCTTTGTAACGAATGGGAGAGAGCCCACCATCTTTAGCTTATGTTGGTTTGAAGTGTTAGTTTCGAATGGGAGGGGTGAGTGGGAAGATGGATTGCTGATAAGATGCACATGGAGAGATGGAGAGGGATGTGAATGTCAAAGTTTCAGTCCTCACCTGCTTTTTTCTTCATTCGTGTTGTTCAAGTTCCCCTTGCATATTTTTATTTTTCCAAGAGTGTCTCTCTTAAGAGTTTCTCCACAGTGTTGCTCGTCTTCTCGTTGACGACATGATTCATGCTCATCTTATCTTTTAAGATGTCAAATCAAAATCTGTCTGGTGGACCATGCCCAAGGAATGAAGTGTTGGATCGAGGAGACTTTCTCGAGAGAGGGGGAGAAATGGGAGAGAAGAGAGAGAGAAGTGAACTTCCCTAGCCGGGGTTTTCCAAGCTCGTGGACCTTGTTATTTCATGAAGCTTGATTTTACTAGTGTGGGGGAGCCCAAAAAGGTCTTCTTTACATCATGAACCCTCCTATTTATTGTAGATATGAGAGGTAAAAAGAATATAAAAATTATATATTGCTTTAAAGAGAAGCAGAGGAAACTTTAGTCCCTTTTACCCTAACCGTTGGACAACCTCATGATTCATGATGGAATTAATCAGTTAATGTGGTTATTGTTCAAGTTTTAATGAAATAATTTTTTTATCAACGATTATAAAATATATATATTAAATTTTAGTGGCTATAAAAAATTACTGAAAGGTGCTTATGCACTTTTTTATACTTTGATTGCAGTATTTATCAGCCCCTTATAGTTATTGTATAATCTTTAATCTATATATCATTTTTAATGTTTTCCAAACTCGTGGACCTTGTTATTTCATGAAGCTTGATATTACTAGTGTGGGGGAGCCCAAGAAAGTCTTCTTTACATCATGAACCCTCCTGTTTATATTAGATATGAGAGGTAAAAATAATATAAAAATTATATATTGCCTTAAAGAGAAGCAGAGGAAACTTTAGTCCCTTTTACCCTAACCGTTGGACAACCTCATGATTCATGATGGAATTAATCAGTTAATGTGGTTATTGTTCAAGTTTTAATGAAATAATTTTTTTATCAACGATTATAAAATATATATATTAAATTTTAGTGGTTATAAAAAATTACTGAAAGGTGTTTATGCACTTTTTTATACTTTGATTGCAGTATTTATCAGCCCCTTATAGTTATTGTATAATCTTTAATCTATATATCATTTTTAATGATTTCCAAGTGTTTTCTTTTGCTATATATATAATTAGTAGGCACGGTTCCCCCTTCATTTCTTAATTTTTTTTACCGCACTGCAAATGATTGTCTAAGACCCAACTTTGCCTTTTTTATTACTACTATTTAACTAACATACTTTGAAATATGCGACAATCTATATCACACAATAGTATTAAGGCCTCTTTATAAATCATCCAAACTTCCATCTAAAATTTATGTCATCGTAATTTTATTCTTCTTTATATCTAATATAATTCATCTTACAAGTCCTATGTATCATGTTGAATCTTTTTAGGACGTAGGATCCTATATAGTTCTTGAGTACATACAATCTTATAAAAGATTATGCATCACAGAAAAGATGACATAAAGAGTAGGATTGACAAAATTCATTTGGAGAGATCTTGAAGAATGTAATAATTTTGGATCTCTTGTGATCTGAGAGGAGGCAGCTCCTTAGAGGTTCAATGAGTTACAAGTTGGAGAGAGAGAGAGAGAGAGAGAGAGAGAGAGAGAGAGAGAGAGTGAGAGAGAGAGAGGAGAAGAAGAAGAAGAAGAAAAAAAAAAATAGAGAGAATTTTATTTGGGAGAGAAAGGAGATTATTTTTCTAGTTATTTTTAATTAGAAAAATACTTGAGAAATTCTTTTTTGATTTTAATTTTTCTTTTATTTTTATTAAGTGCATCTGACTTTAGTGAGCCCATGAATTTAATTTCATTTTTCTATTTTATTTTATTTTTTTATAATTTTTTGGTTGATAATTAGCAAAATAATAAGAAAATATATTTAAGTAATTGAAAAACTTTTTTTGTCATTGAAAATTTTATGAGGACATTTTAGAGTTGTTTTCTTCAATCAGAGAGATTTTTGTAATATTTTGAGATATATTTGTATTTTCTTAATTTTAAAATTATTTTTTAATGAAAATGCTTATTTCATTTTTTAGTTTTGAATCTCACATTTATTTTTCCTAAGTGTCTCTGACCTCAAGGAACTCATCAAGCTTAATTTCATATTTCTTTAATTTTTATTTTTTTTTTTATAATTATTTTAAATGGGCAGAGACATTTAAAATATAAAATTAGGGCTTTTAGGGTTAAAGGTGTTCTCCGACCTCGAAAATCAGAGAACATTTCTAATATCATAATGAACAAACCCCAAAAATTTCAAGACATTGGCGATAAGTATTTAGTTATTTATGATTAAATCAGATTATAATACATTTAATTCATTTAAAATTAAATATAAGATAATTTATTTTTATTTTAGGTTCATTCGATTCTCCTCTATGCACTGAGCATATGAGTATTTTTCTTTTATTTTTCAAATTTTTCTACACCAAGATATGATTTTTTGAAGTTATATTTCAATTTCTGGATTTAATTAAATAAAAAATCTCATAATTTTCTACTTATCCATGTCGGCATCACCTAAACCTATGCAACTCCGAGCTGCAGTGCGGTGTCTCCTTATTCGTTGCACTTTCCACGTAGCCGCCTCGTCAGCCCACTGTCTCATGTGTTGAATTGAACCGGTCTTCCATTCACCACGATCTGAGCCACTTGTTTCAAATACACACGAATGGACGACATCCATTTATCGTCACAAATGAACCCTATCCCGAGAACTATCCACAATCTAGAGCTACGATCTCTCTCGATACTTAAATCAAACTCGACGAGACGAACACATCTATACGGCTAAGCGATCATAGATTGTTAAGTCTCTTAAAAAAAAGACTAAAAGAAGGAATATTTTAAAGTTCTGAACTTATACCTTGGTCTAAGAGGTGAGGCCTTGATTGGAATAGATGAGAAGCTTTTCCTTAACACCATGAAACTCTTCCAAGCTACACTTTGCATTGTGGTTGAGCCTAGGTATGATCTAAACTAAATGATGGATAGGGTTTGGTTTACCCCTAGGTTAGAGATCGCGGGAGTGAGGAATTTAGATTGAGGGAGTGGTTTTGAAATGTGGTGAATCTTTTGGGAGAGTTCATTTGGAGTTTGATTCCAAGGAAGAAAAAGTCCTTCTTTTAGGGTTTAAAATTATGGTTTCTCAGTGGGGGAGAGCGGATAAGGATGGTGGAGATGAGCTTTGTGAGGTTGTTGGAAGGTATGGAGTCAATTTGGAAGGGCTTCGCCAAGGTATATGCACTTGTACATTTTGGTCGTGGAGGTGGCCATTTTATAAGCTTAGCCAAGGGGGGAGGCAAGCTTCAATTGGTTGGTCAAAGGTCACTTAGGTGGAGAGGAGACAGGGGCAAATGTCCAATGGGAATGAGCAACATTGGATGGGTAGAATTTTGGTTTTATCCATGGTGATGGAGAGTTTTGAAGCCCATTATGGTGGTAAGCCAAGCCATGGGAGGTCAGTATCTTGCTGAGGGAGTTCAGGGGTGGAGAGTTGTGAAGCCTGTTATGTCCAAGCATCGGTATATGTGTTTGATCAAAGTAGAAATGGGGTTAGGCTAGGTTTGGGTTTAAATTGGGCTAGGCTCATGCAAATGGGGTTGGGTGACTCCCCATGGTGGCTGGGGCTTGTGGAGGTCAGGTGGATTAGTGTGGTCAAGTCTCCATCCAAGTGATTAGGGCTTAAATCATGGTTTAAAATGAATCATGGAAGGGGCTAAATACCATTGAGGGAATCATTAAAGCACCCCTTCTTTTTCCATTTAGGGTATGGTAGACTTTTCATGGCTCACATGTGGCTTGGAGGAGGTCTCATGGCTTGCATGTGGCTTGGGCATTTTCGTGAGGAGGGATTTTAGGATTTTGGGTAATTTATGATGTGTTTCCATGAATCAAAGTGTGGGAGAGTTTAATCATGCATGTCACAATCTAAGGTTAGATTTGATTAAATGGATGATGAAGAATTTATGTCAGGAAGGAGTGGGCTTTTGATTTTAAAGAGAATTGAGAAATGGTCTTGGTTTGATGGGATTTTGAAACTAGGCATGGGGAATTAAGTTTAGGTTTTGGTCCTGTATGATGGGCTTGGATCTGGTTTGAAAAATAATTATGATGAATTTCATAAAGTCATGAATCCATCATGATGAAATTTAGAACCTAGGCTTAGTGAATCTAAACTTGGCATGTGGGCTTAAATTTTGGACTTGGGGTGAACTTGGATGAATTTGGATTTGAGCTTTGGTGATTTTGAATTAAGGCTTGAAATTTGGTGGGGTTGGATTTGATTTTTGGATTTTGGTAGATTTAAAGTGAATTATAAGTGGATTTGATATTTTTGGCAATTTTGGTGAAAATTGGAGCAATTTGTTGGTTTTGGGAATTTTGGGTAATTTTGGGAAATTGGGGTGAAAATTTGAGTGGTTTAGTTAATTTAGAGAAATTTAGACAATTTTGGGGAATTTTTGGAAATTTTAGTAATTTTAGGTATTTTAGTGAATTTTAGGTAAATTAGAGGAAATTTGGTCATTTTGGTAAGGCTTCAGGTGAATAGATGAAGCATGTGAGTGAAAGGTGTTTGGTAGTGTGGGTGTGTATGTGGAGTGAATGTAGTGATGTGAGTGAAGGTAATGATGTGTAGGGTGAGGTATGGGGTGTGGAATGGCTAAGGCTCCCATGGTCTTCCTAAAGCCTCATGATCTTATAGGAACTTATTTTTTATCTTCAACATGTTGGTTCTAGTCATCTCAACCAAGAGCTGAGGACTTGAGACCACCCATGTGATACTTCACGAAAGAGTCAAAATGTGGCTAGAATTTCTAAGTGAGGTGGGTCCTATCACTAGTCTTCTAGGATAGTCAATAAGAAAGTCCTACAATTAGAAACTAAAATCTAAGAGAAAAGTAGACCTCACCAAAATGAGGTCAATAGTCAATTATCCCTTCATAGGCATCAATGTTTGAGAGTTTGAAACCTGTTAGGATAGGGTGCAGAGAACCGCATCAGCCAAAGGAGAGGATTCTTGGAAGTTATGGAGAGCAGAGAAACGATCTCTTTTATCCAGAGGGAGTTCTCCCCGAACCATGCGTCGTAGCTCATCTCGAATGATATCAGTGGAAGTGACAGTATGGCAGGGCGGTGCTAGGTGTTTTGCATGAGAAGGATGAGTGGAACTTATAATGTCAAGAAGATCGGTGTCTCTTATAGGTAGAGGAATGGTTTCATAATTAGGAGAGAACCTAGTGAGTGAGATATTTTCTATTGAATGTTGAACTGGTGGCAATTAAGTTCCATTGGGTTGTGGTTGTCACTTCCCGTGTAAGAGACTAAGGATATCATGTTGAGACTCATCCATCCTACATACTCGATCTTCTAGAGAATGAACCAAGTCACCTTCTTCAGCGGGGTAATTCCTTTTGGAGTAGGATGATGCAGAGGCTTGATGACCTTGGCTCCGTGACTATCTTCTGAAATGATGGATGTTGGAACTAGATGCTCTATTGTTATGAGTGTTGCGCCTGGTGGCCATGCAACAATTCTTACAAGTATTTTAGTGATGAGAATACTCTATTTCCTACAGACGGTGTCAAACTGATGCATGCTAGAAAATTCATGGAGGTAGAATAATGGATTATCGTCTTAGCATTGCACAAGATTTCAACACTCACTCATGTAAAAGAAAACAACAAGTAATGACACCAGAAGTTAATACGTGAAAATCGTAAAGGGAAAAAACCATGGGGCCTATCCCCGATGTTAAAATCTACTATAGATTGATTATTACAGAGTCCTCTTGTCTAGCAGACAGAAAATTATTACTAGGTTTTCCAAGTTATAACATCGATTAATGACTTCCAGTATGTCGTGGTTGACGGTGATTGGTGGTGATATGGTGGTTAGTGGTCGATAACGATCGATGGTGGTTGACGGTGATAATAGTGCTCGACAATAGCTGACGATTGTCAATGACAGTCTTTAGTGGTCAACGACGATTGATGGAGGTTGGCAGTGATCCACGGAGGTCAGCAGGTGGTCGACGAATGTCGGTGGTGGTCAATAGTGGTCGATGGCGGTCGGCGGTGGTCGACGGCGGTCGACGGCGATCAACAGTGACAGAGATGGGGCTCTATTTATAGTGTTCTTGGTGCAATGAATGCAGGAATATGAACCACTTTGATCAGACTGTCTGGAGGGCTTCTTTCGATTAGACGGCGTTTGATGGAAATTTGAGTTCCCAAATGATGTTGAAATTGAGCAATCTTGGGCTCATTGGATTCTTCTTGTCAAGACATTCAATTCGATTATAGACTTGTTAGATTCAGCTTTTATTTAACTTTCTAAATATATATGGAAAACTTCCAAGTGTGGTTTAATGACTTGATCCGAGCTTGATTCTACTCATATTGGATTAATTTTGGTAACATTGGGTTATTCTTGTCGAGCCAGTCACTTTGACTGTAAGTTTACTGAAATTAGAGTTCTGGATGAGTTTTTATCAGCACTTAAATATTTTTTGCTAAAAAGTCATCTCGAGACTCGTGTCATGCCTCGAGATTTGTGTCATATAATGGAGATTAATTGGACATATATTAATAATAAAAGCAAGAGATCCACCCAAACTAAGGAAGCCACGTTTCAATATCAAATTATGGGAAGTAAGGGATTCCTCCTACCTTGTTTGTGCTTAGGCACTAATGAACTGGTAGGAGTCAAAGCTTCCAAACATTGGCTTCTTCCCTCTTGCATGTGATTTGTATGCCATAAGTTCTTCAAATGTTTTTGGAATAAGGAAGCTGGAAACTAAAATCCAAAGAGATTTGAAGGCAGAGGGTCAGATGATTTTACTTTGGCCCCAAGCCCTATTTATAAATGGACTAATTCCATGACACTAGGGTGTAGCACCACGACGCCAGGCCTAAATCCAGTCACATTAATATCACACTTAAAATTGTATTAGTAATGTCATTACCTATTGATTATACCATCCTGACACCACAATGTTGAAGTCTCAATGCAATGGCAAGGATTAGGTGATGCATATTGAAAACCAGTTCAGTGGATGTGTCTTTCCATATGTGATGCTATGACTCTTGTGAACAGATCCTACAACTTTGTTATAAACTTGTAGTGTCATAGTGCTAAAACCTAATTAAGAGGGATCGATCTTAAATGTTTTGAAGGATAATGTCTTGGGTCCTGACTTGTTTCATTGGGGCGTGGCTTTAGAATAAGCCAAAAATAGTGCCAAAAATGGCTATTTCATTAAATATATCATCTAATTCCACATAGAAGATGTGATCGCATACCTCATCATCCAAAGAGTATTTTTTTTATCATAAGACATGGTTGCATTTTCTTGATAGTAGCATTACTTGATTCTTCTGAATCAGAATTTGCACAAAAAGCTCTCTCTTCTTCTCTTGGTGATTTTTGTTTTTGTTGTTTTTCTTCTCTTCAAATTTCTTTAAACTTTCACTTTTATTTTTTAAATAATCATGTTATCTTCTATATCTTGATTTTCTACAGTTATAGCAGATAATATCTTCTCGAAGATTCAAAATTTTCTTATGAAATTTGTGAATTTTCAATTTTCCATACCTTTGGTTTTTCTTCTAAAGCATATACGCTAATGTATTGGAGAGCATAGCTATTCAATTCATGTCGACCTCAGAGCTTGAAATTATTTCATCACTAGTATCATTCGTCTATAAAGACATGGCCTTTCGTTTTATCTTTTTTTTTTGTGAAAAGCATCATTTAGTTATCTTTTTGTCAAATCCCATTTTTGTGCTATTAGAAAACCAAGATGTTGATCAAGTGAATAGAAAGTTAAGTCATTTGCTTCAATTATTACAGTGACATTTACATCCCATTCTTTTGAAAGTCATCTTAAGTTTTTATAAATAAAATGTTGATTTTTGTCCTTTCTTCTATAGTAATGTATTATATTTTTTATTTTCATAAAATGAGTGTACATGTTAAATATATTTTCATTACGGAATAGCTCATATTTATGCACTAATATATTTACATGAGCTTATTTGACTTCAATAGTGCCTTCGTATGTAACAATAAATTTATCTCATATTTTTAATATTATTAAGTATGAGAAATTTCATATTATCATCTTTAAGTAAAGCACATTACAAAGTATTATAAGCCTTAGATATCATAAACATTTTCATTATGACATATGGAATAACTCATATTCATGCAATAAATCTAATTATGTGAGCATACCTTCATATGCAACAATAAAATTATAGGAGTGAGCATGAAAATTCTCATATAATCATTGATAAGTAAATCACAGTACAAAGTATTACAAGCCTTAGCATTTAATTTATCCAATTCTCTTTCACCTGCACTCTATTCATCAAATGATTTTTCAACTTTCATACAATGTATTAGCATATGCCACATACAAGAATCTTGACCACAAAGAAATGTACGAATACGATTTCTCTAATCATCAAATAGAACATTATCATGTAAATTAGGTGATGGGTGTGTGGATTATCCTTTAAGTAGTGCAATGTTAGAAAATTCTCGTGTCATAATAATCAATGAAAGGATATTAATCCAACAATTGAGTTGAGACTCTAATACCAATTGTTAATAGACTACAATATTCCAAAATTCTTGTGCCATAATAATTCACCAAAGAGGGGTGATACTTCAAGTTAAAAATTATTTTTTAACTTTTGTAGAAATTTAGTGACAATGAAAATATTTTAAATTTTACTAAATTTCTAAAGATAATTGAAAAAACACAAAGCACGCCCATAGAAAAACAAATAAGAAAATTTCTTATGGTTTAGCCAAACCCCAACACTGGCCTACATTTATATCTTGCCACCCTAGGTAGGAATTCACTATATTAAAATCAATATTACAAAGAATTTTTCGTACTCCCCTAGACCAGGCAAGTAGAATCTCAGATCAACATATGTTCTAACACCATGCAAGTATAATCCCAAAGCAATATATTTTCGTATATTGGGTAAGTATAACCCTAAATCACAAAAATATAATAGTTAGAAATTAAAAGAACAATAGGAAGATCTACCACTCATAAATAAAATTAATTATGCTCACCACAAAAACTAAGTAACAATAAGGTTAATAAGAGTGCTCATAATTATAGTTTGATCTTACTATTTGTAATACAATGAAAATATTTTGGAATAAGAATTTAATCATTCAAACATACAACTTGCATGAGATGATAAATTAATCAATAATAAAAAATAACTTTGCAATCTAAAACTCAAAACTAAAAAAAAAATTTAAAGTTCATATCACTTGAAATATGCATGAAAGAAGATCAAAAACATTTTTAGTAAAATTGATTACAAATTTCTTTTGAAATCATCATAAACTATGAAATTCACAATGCAAGAAACATCATAACACAATAAAATAATCTCACCAAACCTTCTTTAACAATATGAAAATGTAAAAAATAATAGATTTCAAAGTGAGTTTATCATACTATGAAGATGAAGAAAAGAAAGCGTTCTCTCCCTTGTATTTACTTGAAAATAACAATATGAAATAGAGAAAGCAGGGGATCAACATAAATTTTGAAGGTAATAAAATTTTTGGCCAAGGGCGCGAGATCAAGAGGACATGAGAACATAACTCAAGTTAAATGGCCGCTTAGACAAATTTAGGATGAAGGGTGGGTAAGGTTTGGCAAAGACAAAAAAGAGAGAAATTTATTAAGACAATAATTTAACTTTCAAGTTTTAATTTTATTAAAGTCAATTGAATAAAATTCATGAATGGGTGGATGGGTGTTGGAGAGAGAGAGAGAGAGAGAGAGAGAGAGAGAGAGAGAGAGAGAGAGTGGGGCTGTAATTGAGCCGAGCTTGAGCGAGCTTAGGCATGACTCATGTTTTGCTCATTCAAAATTCCTCGTATTTGAAATTGGCTCATGAATAGTGTGTTCATGTTCGACTAGATTTAAATATTTCTAATCGTGTTCGATCCGAAATTGGCTCATTAAAATTAACTATAAACAATAGATGTAGGGTATTGGTTTGAAACCTGCATCAACTCTATGCAATAGAATGCTCAGAATCATGCGACCACACTAACTGTTATGATTTATATATATAATTCATCAACACTATATATAATTTATTTATTTCTAGTTAAAACACATTTATAATTTCAACTTAAAAACTTTGCTCGTGTTCATCATGCAATATACTTAAAGAACGAGCTGAACACGAGCCACTTAACGAGCCAAACACATGCTACTTAATGAGCCGAGCACGAGCTGTTCGCGAACAACGAGCTTTTGTGACAACCCCAAGAGAGAAAGAGAGAGAGGAGGGAAAAAAACTTTAATGCAAATAAGATAAATAAATTTTATTTAATAAAAGGTTGACTTTAACTTTAAAATACTTCTCAAATAAATCGATTTGTGATTCCTCTATGCATCGTATGCCCGAGACTCCCTAAAAATGGTTCAATCAAGATTTAATATATTCTACTTTGGAAATTATTATATTAATAATATTTCAATAAAATTTAAAAATTGATGTGCTATATAAATAAAATTTAAAATTTAAATAAGTAAAAAGAGTTAAAAATGGGGCTTGTCTTATTGGTTTGACCAATCAAGTGCAACCACCAATTAGTTCACTGGTCAACCACCATAGGACTGCTGCGTTACATTAATTGATCAAATTAAATATAGTGTTACCATCATATCATCTTGGTTTACATTTTGGACGTTTATATTTTATTATATATATATAAATATATATATATATATATATATATATATATATATATATATATATATATATATATATATATATATGTATATATCATTGAAAATTTCATGTCACATTTACCAATATAATTATTTTAACTTTCTAAAAAGTCAAATATAAATTTTCATGAGTGATATATAAATCTTAAAGTTTCTCTCTTAGATAGACTATTTGATTTACTGAAATTGAAATGCAGCGTAAATGGTTCACTGAGTACTATGATTATTATTTACACTGAATATTTTGAAATTGTTCGATTGTTTGTAGAGTAAATACAGTGTAACTCTTTTTGATTTGATGCATGTAGAGTAAAGTAAAAGTATGTATTCTTAAAACTTATAAGATGTTTGGTTATGTATAAATAAAATACAAAACTTTAATTTTTAATGTTAAATAATTATATATCATATAATTTTTATTAGCTTATATATTTAACATTTATACATTCATTTTTATTTATATAAAAATTTACTTTCAAAAAAAAATTTAAAACGAGAGAGTACACGTCCTGTCATGGACGAATAAGAAGTACCAATTGTTGAAAAGCACGAGAATTGAATTGCATTGGTAACTTTTTAACTTGCCCCAAAAACTCATATTCCAGACTTAGAGGAAGTTTAACATTCTTTGGCTAAAACCTGGGCTAAAACATTACAAAAAGAATAAGGGTGCATTTGAGATAGCTTATTCGAATGCCGCCTCATCGTTTAGAAACTGTATTTGCCCAGCTTATCTGAAATCACAGTTGGATTTTTACACTAAATGCAGAATATAGGTCGAACCCTGCGGTCCGTATTTTCAAACAAACTGCTTATTTTGATAAGCAGAAACTACCTCACACACACAAGTAGAGCACCTTAATCTACAGTTGGAAGAGGAGGGGTAATGCTGGGGCCCATGTGAAACTGTTGGAATAGGTTAACACCAAGTCTGCAAGCATAAGCATATAATAATATAAGAAAATGAAGATAAGCCCATAATTAAGTACTAAATTTACAGTACATCATTAAAACTGCCAACTAAATAGTCCCTAAATAAAAATTGCTTGCCTGACCTGGTTTAGATCGGACCGGCCGAAGTGCTTGCCGGCCAGTGAAGACCGCCAGCTGGAAATCGGCCCGGTTTTTTTTTTCCAATTTTGCCGCTTTTGTCTTACTCTGCCATCTGTCAGAAGGATACAAAACGAAGATCTTTCTTTCTTCAACTGTAGAATTTGAGTGGAGGACAGCTGAGTTGATTGGCAAATATTTTAAATTTATAGTCAAAATCTTAAATTTGGACTATGTTCGTATTATATATATATATATATATTTGTACCCGTTATTAAAAACAATATTTAAAATGACAGTTTTTAAAATTAATTACAAGTCTAATTAAAATTAATTTCTTATATTTATAATCCAAAATTGTCTCAGAGAGACACCCAAAGGAAAGAGCACTAATAGAACCCTATTTATACGAATGAAGAATACATAATTACATATTGTACCCATAATATACGTAGTTGAGTCTCGAAGATAAGGGGGACCGGTCGGACAAGATTGAGTCTCGAAGAAGACGTCCGGTCCGGCTAGCTACTTGCATGGCTTCATTTTGGCTGCACGACAATTTGTTGGGGGGCTTAGTGTAAACTGTCGATTTAGCTATTTCTTCAGGTTTTATCGATGTACAGGTTAGGTGGAGAGCTCTGACCAGCTGTTTCGAGATCGGGTGATTCACTTCGCTTATCCGACCAGAATAGAGAAAATGGTGCCGAATTTATCCGCATGAGTCTTGTGTGTCGATAGATTGATTTTCATAATGGTGGTCGTATCTCATCTGTCGGTCTATAGGTGTCACCCAACTAGGGATGGGATATCGAATTATCCCTAGAGGGCCCGCCACGATACTACGTCATCGTCTTCCGCCAGCCGTGAGATGTAATTGAGATTTGTGTTAACACATTTTTTATATACAAATAATTTGTTAAATATTATATTTTATTTATTTTAAATAAATTTAAAGTTTTGAAATATTAAAATAAAATAAATTTAATTAGAATATTCTCCTCATTTTTTTCTCGAGAGATCTTTTTAACCTCTCCAAACGATAGGACAGTCCCATGAATGATTTGGCATCATCGAATCTGCCAAAAGTCATTTAATAATAATCGAATTTTCTAATTTGATTAAAACTAATTAAAAAAAAACAATCAAATCGAATAGGGGCTAAAATATGAAGAAAAAAAAATTATATAGATAATAAAAATTAATTTTTTTTTTTCTAATATAATATTTACTGCAAAAAATATTAGTTTTTTAAATGCAGAGAAATGGTGTCAAAATTGCTAGTAATTCAAACAAATTTGTTTGTCTGATGTTCGGGTCCGTTTGGGGCAGTTTATTTGGTGTGGTGGCGTTTTGAAAATGCACCTGATCTGTTTGAGTAAACTGCATTTTGACAACTTATGCGTTTTCAAAACGGAGAAAACAGCTTTTTCACACCGCACATATCTAGGTGCGGTGGCAGCCTTCTGGCAGCGGTCTGACTTTTTAAAAAAAATAAAATTTTCTAATTGCCACCGCACCTAGCTTATGAGCAGATTATTTTTAATCAGCTTATCAGCAGATTATTCAATAAGCTGTAGCTGCCCCCAAACAGACCCTTCAATTTGGTAATTCATCAAGTAATATATTGATGATAAAGCACAAATTTTGAAACAATTCCTTAAATCTCAAAGCTTCTATAAATTGGAGCAAAAATTTTTTGGAATTCACTCTGAGGTTAATCACGATAAGTTTAATGATCCATGTATAGATATTCAATTAAGAAAACCTTCTAGCACATAATGTTTGGCATTCTATGCAGGAAATGAAATATATCATATATGGTCCAACTAATCATTAATAATCTTTTAATGCTGAATAAATATAGCACATAGAATAATGGAAGATCTTGATAAAACTCTTATCATTGAAGAAATATTTTCATGCATGAAGGTCAAGCTCTTGCCTTCCGCCTCATGAATAGAAGAATTCTACAAAAATGAATGAAGGACTTGTTACACTATAGGAATTTAGCTTATTATCGATGGTCAAATACCATCGGTAATAATGTAAAAACCATAGGTGACCTACAACACAAGTGAGGATGAGTGTGTCGGGAATGCAGTGACACGGGAGTGCATGTGGCAATGACCCGAAAGGTGGGACCTATGACAGTTCAGCGGTTCCGTAGGAAGTGAAGAAATGTAATTCTTGATGAAGAGAACTACATGTAGGATAAACTTTACGACAGGTCATCCACGATGCAAACACGTGGGCATCTGGAATGAGTATGTGAGAATAGGGACACAAGCAAGCTCAAACATGCGGGTGATACAACATGCGAAATGCCAAAAAAAAAAAAGTCATGTAGGATGGACATGTAGGATGCTAAAAAAAAAAAGTCATGTAGGATGCGAAATGCATGTGGCAATGACACGAAAGGTGGGACCTATGACAGTTCAGCGGTTCTGTAGGATGTGAAGAAATGTAATTCTTGATGAACAGAACTACATGTAGGATGGACTTTACGACAGGCCATCCACGATGCAAACACGTGGGCATCTGGAATAAGTATGTGAGAATAGGGACACAAGCAAGCTCAAACATGCGGGTGATACAACATGCGAAATGCCAAAAAAAAAATTCATGTAGGATGGACAAGTAGGATGCCAAAAAAAAAGAGTCATGTAGGATGCGAAATGCATGTGGCAATGACCCGAAAGGTGTGACCTATGACAGTTCAGCGGTTCTGTAGGAAGTGAAGAAATGTAATTCTTGATGAAAAGAACTACATGTAGGATGGACTTTACGACAGGCCATCCACGATGCAAACACGTGGGCATCTGGAATAAGTATGTGAGAATAGGGACACAAGCAAGCTCAAACATGCGGGTGATACAACATGCGAAATGCCAAAAAAAAAAGTCATGTAGGAATGTGTAAGTGCAAGCACAAACATATAAGATGTAGTGCACCATGACATAGGGGTGTTGAGGAGAAAATGTAGAGTAATGTACCACTAGGAGGCACGAATACTCATCACAAACCTATGAGGACATATGCTTGCAAATGCACTAAAGCATGCGAGTGTGGAAGAGCTAATGCAAGCAATGTGAATAAAGCATACACAAATGCAACATATCTTATTGGCCAACGAAGGGTCGAAGGAAATTCATCGGGGTTGTGTAGGTGGCTGATCGACAAGGAATGGTCAATCGATACGATCGGACCAGTGACAACCAATTGTTTGAGTGGGCCAAGGGTGGTCGATCATGCTGGAGGGTGCGATCAATTGACGAAAAATGGTCATATGATACGATCATACCAGTGGCGGCTGATTGATCTAGTAGATTGATAATAGTAAATAGGGCTGCCATGGGCGACTGATCGATGAAGCATGCAAAAATAGATGGTTTTAATTACATGTTTTAAATTCATGTCATGCATTCAATGAAAATGCAAACAAACGCAACATGAGACCCGATTAAACCCGACGAAGAATCATGATCGTCCTAGCGAACTCAAAGGAATCTTAGGGTGAAACGTTGGAGAGGTGTACCAACGTCATATTGTGTTAGGCAACATGACACCCACCTTCATTTGCACAACGCTAGATGGGGAATCCATCGCAAGGGGGATTCTTCATGATAAAAAAGATAACATTTAAAGGAATTCTCCCATCTTTTCGATCAGTGGATTTCAAATGTCCATCCAGATGAGTTTACCGAGTAAAACGATAGCATTAGTACAACCACGACTTTTGAATTTTTTTCTAGAATAAAGAAGATTGGTTCTTCTCTTTAGATTCGTGAGGGAGAACATAAAGCACCTAATCCTATGGGGCTTCCTCTAGGCTAACAAAAAATCCTAACATAATTCTTCTAACATCTAGAACTAGGGGCTCTGAGAATGAAAAATTGCAAGAGATTGAAAATTTCACCTACACAGTGGTTGATCGAAGCATTTATCTCATAGGAAGAAGCTCTCCTCGTCGGAGAAGATAATAAAGTCACCATAGTTTGCCTTCCTCAAAGCAGTGAGGAAGCTTTCCTCGTTGGCTCACTGGAATGTCACCGAAGATAAAGAAGATGATCAGAGTAATGAAAGGAGAGGTAAATTAAATGGAGAAGAATAGCTTGCCTTTTCTTCTCATTGAGGAAGAAGGTAAAATCACTCACGAAATCGCCTTGGAAACCTTGAAGCTCCCCCTTGCTCCAAAGCTCTTCTCCTACACAAATGGCTGCAAATCGCTTAAACTTGCCATAGGAAGAATCCTAATGGTCTCAAGAAGTTTTCCCCATTAGGCCTGGACTAAAAATGGCTCCCATGCTATTTTTGGTGAAAACACAGGCAAAAGGAGGGTGGGCCACCAGTCATGGCCACCTCGCAGGCAAGAATCCGGGGACCAAAGGTGAAAATCTTGAAATAGGTTATTGTGGCATAGCTACGCCAGGCTCAGTTGTAGTCAAATCACTATTCATGGTGTGGCGATTCGAGGGCCAGCGTAGCCACAAATAATGACCGATGTAATTACACTAAGCGCTTTATCTAGCGGTATTACTATGTTGCCTTAGGGTGTGGTGACTCCGTCTAAAGGACGTGAGTGTCTCTTTAGATTTGGGTGTGACTATGTCTAAGACCTGACTTAGAGATACATTTCGAGGTACTGTAGCTTATCGATCGCGGGTTAGCCGCACGATGCGTGACTCAGCTTAACGGGGCTTTATATATACTTTCAAATGCAAGATTTTGATTCCACTACTAGAAGATTTAATCACTGACAGCGGTGCCAAAAACTTGATGTGATTTTACTTATGAAAGATTTTATGAATTTATATTTAGATTTTTATAATTTGTAAAAGTCAGAATTTCAAACGCAAGTATACGTATCGTATCAAGTAATACAGGGCTCTAGTGGAGTTCTGGTTATCGATCCCATAGGGAAGATTTTTAGAATATTAAGTAATATTTTTAGAATTTTTCAAATTAAAAGTAATTATTATTTTTATTTCTTTTTAAAGTTTAGATTTTAAATTTAATGAAATTTATACTAAATGTAGTAAGCAATACTAAAATAAATATTAATGCAAGTATAAATAAAACAACTTTCTCCTTTTCAACTAATCCAAGATTTTTAGAATAATTATCATTTGTGAAGAATTTAGAGTAAGGTATTGTGCCAAATAGAAGCATTCATATTCTTTACCATTTGGTCCAGGCATAAAGAATATTGACTAATCTATAGATCAGTTCAGGATGTTTTATTAGTAGAATAGGTCAATCTAGGCTCACACTACTAGATGTCCAAGGGTGGCTATGGTCCGCCCTACCAGTGACCCGTTCCCTTTCTATAAATCAAATTATTAGAAGTTAGTTTGTCACACTAAAAACTAATTAAATCTACGCCCAATAAATCATATCTTCCTATTTATTTGCACTTCACCTTGAATAACCCGCATAAAGCCTTCAACTACCCAAGGATTCATGTGATATCTACTAGTTAAGAACTCATCTCCAAATATGTCTCAAAATTCTTCAACAGATTTTAACAATTTAAATGGCCAGTTTAAAAAGTAAACTAAGATCAGATATTAATATCATCACAATTTTTATAAATATTTTAAATTAAATTCTCCAACAAAGTTTAATTATCTTATTATCTTTTCATAGTTGAAAGGAGAGAAAACTAACTACTCAGAACACATTGAATTCACACAACAAAAAATATTTATAAAACTTTGAACCAAGTTACAAATACTTATCTGAAATGTTCCTTCAAGTGATCCGCTGACTCCTACTAACTTCAATGCAATGATGAAAGACTTCAACAGCAACAACACTAATAATCTCACACTTAACACTCAAAATAAACTAAAAATAAACTCACTAAATAATAAAGAAGGTGGCTCCCTAAAATGATTGGATGGCTATATAGTGCTTGGGGACTAAAGGATGCTAGAAGGGGTGAAAGGGGCCATTTTCTCTGTAGAATGGGCTCCTATTTATAGAGCTCTGAAAATAGGAAGTGCACTCAGAACCTACCAGGGGTTGCTTAAAGCACCTCTTCAAAATTCATCCAAATACAATGTATCTTCTAGAATGTAACTTTCGCGCCGGGATCTGGCGCCTAGGCGCCGGACTCCGTGATCAGGTCTTTTCACCTCTTCACCTTGGGTCGCACCCCTTTGCGATTAAAACCGTTTCCCTGCGTCCAGATGCATTGTATCACATGTCCTATATATTAGGAGTAAGTTCCAGTCTTCTAGAAGCTCTAATAACTGCTTAACACCGTCAAAATAACTGCCCAAAGTCATCGAAAATCTTGTCTGCGTCTGTATCGAACTGGCGCTTAGGCGCCGAATTCTTGCGCCAGGCCTACAATTTCAACAACTTTGCTCTTTTAGCTCCATTTTTGCTCCTTTTTCCTTCGTGAACTCTTTTTTTATCGCCTACATCCAAAAACATAAAAATACATTTCATTAAAGCATAATATCCTTAAGAATTGAATCATAAATAAGGCATTAAAATGAGTATTTTTAAAGTGGATCACTGCCCCAGGAAGCTACTGCAGGGAAACTAGCTGGTTTTTTATTTTTTACAGTTTGAAAATAGCTGTCTGGCAGCTGTTTCTGGATAAATGACTATTACGTCCTGTGCAGTAATGCTGTTTAAAACATAACTGTCATGGAAATATAGTTGATACTTGAGAAAAAAAACTACTTAAAAATAGTTGAAAAAAGAAGATACACACCTCACATAATCGTAAGTACTAAATGTACTAAAAAAAGAAAAAAATTATGAAAATTATGTTTAAAAAAATGATAATATTAATTTTAAATTCCAACCAGTGTATGTCTCGAGCTACGTCATCCTCCGGGGATGCCATCGAACCCCAATAACTATCGGTACTGGAATTTATCAGGTTGTCTGCCAAGCGGAAGAACTCACGCTTCTCCGGACCGTCTGCCCCATCTCGGGCACCTATAGAACTTTCTCTGGTAGCTATGTGCACGGCGTGACGTCAGTAGGGAAGACTGTAGTCCGCAGTGATAGAGTACTCATCCAAAGGTCCCTAAAATTCTGGAGCTCGTCTTTTCTGAATGATTACAAAGATAATCCATTAGTCACAACAGAATGTGAAATTGCTAAAAGAAGTAATTAATTATAGTTATTATTAGGTTTGAGGTCTCAGAGAACTCAACATATCAACCAACAAATAGTCACTCCAAAAAGACCATAGAAATTGTATAAACACGAGTTCTTGGTTGCTTCAAACCAATGTAAATCCAACATCCGGTGTGTCACATGTGCATATTACCAAATGAGGCCATCCTAAAGGACCTCATAAACCGATGCACCGAGATGTAGAGAGAAACTTGGTTGCCTTCATTAGGATTTTACATATAACGTTAACCATGTGCATAGCACCCAACAGGCCATCCACAAGAACACATAATGGTCAAACGTCTCCTCACTGACATCTCAAACCCACCCAAAAAAAATGTGAAATACAAATGAGAAAAATATAACCCACACAAATAGTGTAAAAGTTTAAACCATACATATAAAATGTATAACAAAAAATACTTTAAATAAAATAAATAGACAATTGAATGTACAATACATAATACTAAATAAATTACAAATACTCCTACGAGCCTCCTACTAACGCTTCATTAATTTGTTCCCTTAACTTATTCATTTCACTTGGTCCTCCCCCCTCTCTGGTACAAATAGTGGAAGGATCATTCTCAACTCATGACAGGGAATGCCTAAGGTGGTACTAAAATGCCCCGGGCAGTACATGCTCCTGATCCTCATCAGCCCTACGAAAGTCAATGTCGCTGCAAGAAGGATGCCGGTGAATATATTTATTTAGAGTTATCATTGAAATCACAATTTATGCCTTCTTGGGAAACAGATAAGATGGCATATCGCGGTGTATAACCCATTTTCTTCCAAACTCGGAAAGTCTTCTCGGTGACACCACATAAGGAGGAATGCTTTTTATTGAACATATCTTTTCTATTGCGTGTTACATTGCTAGCACGCTCGAAATCAGGTATGTGATATCTTGTATCAAGATAGGGTTTGGTATACGCTCGCTGTAATAGATATCTAAGATCAACTGAGTGATGTTTACCTGAAATGTATTGAATATTTAGTATGAAGGTTAAAGTGAAACATAAGAGTATTTGGGGCTCAAGCGTACCTTCAGGAGGGTGTGGAAAGTTGTATTGGGTATTTCGTGTTGAAGAATTGAAAATTCTACTATCGTGCGCACTACCCTCCCAACCGAGCATGAAGAAAGTAAAACATATGTTAAAGTCACAAACATTAATGACATTCTACGTGGGGCCCACGTAACGCCTGATGAATGAAATCTTCTCATCGTTTGGAACCCGTGCATCAAAGTGAGTTTCATATATTACTCCAATGCAATTCTACTCAAAGGTGAACAAGTCTTAAAAGAACGACATACATTTTTATACTGAATGCAATCACTTTGAAGCGTTACCTTAAAGAATGGCATGTACCATGCATCGTGTGCAATCTCCTAGGAGTCCGTTCGAACAAAGGATCAGTAGGTTTAATGACTTGGGAAGATAAGCTCAGAAGTGTTTCCAAACTCATTGAGAAGTATCAACTGATCGTTTCAGAGGAATGATGAAATCTTTCCATTGCGCCTTGCATTGACGCATTCTAGGATAATATGTAGATTGTTATCGCAAATAACTCTCGTAAAGTCGTCCTAGATGACCCATGCAGTCCATGAAATGTATTTAATTCTGCCAAAAAATCTTTGAATACCTCTTATCTCATGTGGATCATGTTGTTGAATCTCATTGGGTGTCCAGCAAGCAACTCCCCAATCCATCGGGCCCGAAAATATACGGATGTCAAGCATGGAGAGAGATCTACGTACTTGTTGTAATATTTGTATATCAAACATACAGTGGCAACCATCCTTCTGTGACTCTTACTGTCGGAATCCATCAAGATGTATGTTGTACTAGCTGACACGAAAGCATTAATAAATTAAATACAACCATGTCCCAAGCAGCACGAATAACATAAATAACATTGTTGAAGCACAAATAACATAAAAATTGGAATAGTAGTAGAAATAGAAAATGTTCCAACCATATGAAATATCCACAACATTATTAAACTAACACACAAACATAAATGTCCAAAGCAGTAGTAATTAAAACAAGTTTCTCTAATCTTCAAGTGATTGTAATAATATCATAGGTACAAAAGCCTTTTGCCCTCTGGCATCTTCATGAAAAAATATCTACGGGTCGGATCTTCAAGCAATTCTATCACAAACAAATACAACTCCTCCAAAGTTCATCACTTGAATTCAGAATTTCCAGAACAGTTTCCACTGAAGCAGCTTGTGTAGGGGGGCTTAGTACAGCACGAAGCCACTAGTTGAGATATCTGGGTTCTATGGTATGTTGTGCCACCTTTCTTTCTATTCTCAAGTCGAGAACGCTTAGTATGGCCAGTGGAATCAACTTCATGGGGTTCTAGGCTGGGGACATCCTGGAGTCACCTGATTGTTTGACATTTAAGAGCTCGGTCCTGGCACCAAAACCTGTTTCACTAGGGGCGCATGCATATTTACCAGTTGTTACGACCCCTTCAAACATTCAATCTAACTTCACTTCAAGTCGGGTTTGAGGCCACTAAGTTTAAATTGCTTAGTAGTAGACACGAACTACAAATTCATAACATGTACTTTAGTTGATCTTGACCTCGAAATTAAATTAACCACATTAAAGTACATGTTAGAGATACTCACCACGAGTCTTTTTGATCGCCACTCCTCGGAAGAATCATTGTTTCATTTCGCTAGATCCAACCCTAAACCCGTTGATCCTCATTTCAATTCCTTCCAAACTTTCTAATTCTGATTGAGTTAATCTCACTTGTTCTTTAGTTGCATCTTGTCGTATTATCAGCCTGTACTTTTCTTAAACTTTTTGACAATATTTTTCCAACCTTCTCTGTTGAAGAAGGTCATAGGTCTATTACCAAGATCTATTTCCTTTGGTCAAAGATCAAAAAAATATTATTTTGGTTTCTTTATCCCATAGTGCACGTGTACAACCTCTTTATTCTTAGCCATCGCTTTACAATGATAGTAAGAAGAAAGAAAATTAAATGGAAAACAAATAACATATGCACAAGGTAATAATCACCTAGCCCAACTCACACCAGCTCAACACTAAACAATATGCCTAAGAATACACCCACCAATAACTCAAAGACACAGCCACAACAATCCTAAGCTACAGTGACCAATAACCTCAAGCCAACGCCACCGATAACCTAAGCCATGACCACTAGTAACCCCAAGTGATGTTGTGCAAGGCAAAAGAACAAGTGATGTTGTGCTTGGCCACTTATGGTATAGGATTCCACAAGGGAGAATTACACCTTGCCCCAAAAAAGATCAAGCACGTAGGCAAGTAACAGGCACATGTAAAACATATGACAAACTTATGACATACCAAGGTAGTACCATAGACAACATACTTATGCATCAAAAAGGACTCAGAGACTTATGGAGCATGATCCATATCAGGTGGTAGCCATGTGCCCAAATGGACACATATCACGAACTTGGAGGATTCAGAGGCCTTTGGAGCATGACCTTATCAAGTGGTACACCTTGACAAACCTATGACACATACAATTGATGGCGTATGAAGCGAGGTGGTGTAATTCCCATTAGGGAGAGTTGTGCACCGGGTAGACTCGATGTGCAAGCCAGCCCAAAGAAGACACTTAAGTGTCGAAGATGAGTGTGTTAGAAGTAGTGACTCGGGATGGCCAGAAGCATGAAAGTTATAAACATACAAGATGTTATGCGGATAATCATGTTCAGGTGTGCGGATGTCGTGCACTGTGACATGTGGATGTCACGAGGTAGGCACAAAGTACCGTGCCAAAGCAAGGCATAGGTGCCCACTATGCGCATATGAGGGCATATGCTCATAGGTGCACAATAAAGTGTATAGTCTGAATGTGTTCATGCAAGTCTTATGAAACAAGCACGTAGTAATGCAACATTCAAGTGGAATTGATCGTCACGATTAGGCGGGTGACGATCGATCGGTTGAAGTGACAATGGTGGTTAATCAAACCGGTGCTGGCAGCTGATCAACGAAGAATAGTCAATCGATGCAATCGGGTCAGGAGTAACCAATTGATAAAATGGACCGAAGATGGTCAATCAGGTTGGCATGGCCGGCCAATCAATGAAGGATGATTGATCGATGTGATCAGGTCGAGATTAGCCGATCGATTTAATTGACTGAAGATGGTCAATTAGGTTGGTAGAGGCGGCCGATCAATGAGGTATGGTCGATCAATATAATCAGACTAGTGGCGATCTTTTAATCGAATAAACTGAAGATGGTCAATTAGGCTGGCATGGACGATCGATGGATACGATTGGGCTGGTGGCACTGATTGAACAAGTAGACCAAGATGGTAGACGGTCGATCAGAATGATGTGGATTGTCGATCAATGGAGGATAGTCAATCGATATTTTTGGGCTAGAGGTGGTTGATTGACAGAAAAGACTGAAGATAGTCGACCGGGCTGGCATGGGCGGCTGATCAATGAAGGGTGGTCAATTGATACGATCGGGCCTATTGCGGAAGATCAATAAAAAAGACCAAAGATGGTCGATTGGGCCTGTGTGGACAACCACACCGGCCATAACAACCTGATCAATGAAGGATGGTTGATTGACAAGATCAGGCTGGTGGCAGTTGATCGATCAAAATAACTAAAGATCGTTGATTAGGCAGGTGTGGTTGGCCGATCAATGATGGATGGTCGATCTATAAGACTGGGCTAGTGGCAGTCGATCGATCGAATAGACTGAAGGAGCGTTGATTGGGTCAATGTGGGAAGTCGATCGATGAAGGATGTTTGATCGATACAGTAGTGGTGGTCAATTGATCAAATAAACCAAAATTGGTCGATCAAGCCAATCAAGAAGTGGCGGCCGATCAGTCGAAGCAATGGAAGTGGTCGATTAAATCGATCAGGTCTATGGCTTCTTATCGATTAAATTGATCGCATCAGTGGTGGTCAATCGATCGAGTCTACGGAAGGTGGTCGGACAAACTGATCAGACTGGTGGCGGCCGATCGATCGAGCCGACAGAGGGGTAGTTGATTGAGCCAATAGGGTGGATGGTTAATATATGAAACATACAAAACATTGCATTTTTTATACAATTTTAAAATTCATACAATGCGCACAATGCAAATGAGAATACATGCATAAAATAGATATTTTATCATGCTCGATGTGAATTTGAACTCGTCCTAATGACTTCACAGACTTCTTGGGTAGATGATGGAGAGGTGTACCAACACCTAATTGCGCAAAGCAACAAGACGCCCATCTTTTGTTTGTACGACAGGAGGAGGGAAATCTCTCATGAAGAGGATTCTCCATGACCGAGAGGATGAAAATCAAAATAATCACTTCATATTATCGATCAGTGTGTTTCAAACATCAATCCGGATGACAAATGATGGGATTAGTACAACCCCATCTTTTATATTTTTGGACTAAGAAAAAGGAAAGATAATTTTTTATCTCAGATTCATAAGGGAATCACAAAGCACTTAATACTATGAAGCTTCCTTTATGAAAAAAATCCTAACCTATCCTCTAACATCCAGATCTAGGGGGCTCTAGCAATGAAAAATGCAAGAGTTTTTAAAGATTCTTACACATGTGACGGTTGATCAGAGTGTTTTGCTAAGTTGTCCATGCTTTGGTGTCTAGGAAGAAGCTCTCCTTCATTGTTAGGAGAGATGACTCTCCTTGTCCTCCAAAATTAGCTTCTTGAAGAAACTCCCACAAACACTCAATACTATCGTGGAGGAATGATGAAATGAATAAGGAGAAGAGATTCTCTTTTTGAAAAAGGAAGAAGAAGAAGAAGAAATGAGTTGTAGGAAGCAAAGCCCTTTCTCTCACCTTTCTCTAGTGCTCTGCACCTCAAAGAAAACTAGCCTCCAAGATTTATCTAGAGGAAACCAAGGAAGAAGAAACTTCAAGAAAGAAGTAGAAGGTAAGCTCTCAAGGATTCTCCAAAAGCCAACCACCAACAGCCTTAGGAGAAGCAAAAGGGGGAAGAATTCTCTAGACCCACTCTTTCCCCCCTTTTTGTCAAAAAAATGTCCCTCTACCCCTCCACATGCATATCTCACTGTATCAATGCCTATATGCACTTTCTAGCTACCTAAGGAGGTGTGCTGGATAAAAATTATGAGAAAAACCAGGTGACTAGTCACCGCCCCTTGGGCACCTACTTTTTGTTCTCTCAGTTTCGAGCATTCTGGAGATTTTCAAGCGCCTAGGCTCCCGAGATTAGCATTAGGGCACTTGGTCTGGTATTGAGGCCCCATGGCTTGGCATTAGCTCTTCGGGGGCTCAGTTTCATGCTCCATTTAAGTTATTTCTTTCGCCTAGGCGCCAGGGTCTGGCGCTGGGGTGCTATGCCTAATGATGGGGCACCAGACTGGCTCGATGAGCCTCATTTTTATGGAAAATGCCCGAAAAAGATTTTTGGCGATCTGTAAGCTATGGAGAGATAAAATATGACCAAAATATGGTCTCATAACTTCAACAATAAGCATTTTTATAGGCATTACATCAATGATTTCAAAGCGAACGAGTCCATGAATTATCGCACAATTAAACTTCCCAATGCCATAATCTTCCCGAAAACCTCTGCGAGAAGATTTTATGGAGTCTCAAGCTACAAAAAGTAACATATATGTATTATATACTCTCGTAATATTTGAAAGAGTGGCCAACAATTTGTGACATCAAAAATTGATGCCAAGAGTCCCTCAATTCCAATACTACATGATCATTGTTCTCAAACTGACAATATTCTTAAAACCAAAATATTGTTAACCTTACTCATCAATTCCACAACCCTCCAAATCCAACTTGCTTCACTCAAGCCATAAAGGAATCTCAATGGATATACACAATCACTGAAATTCATGGTCATTCAACAACAAAGTTGTTAGGATCTTGTTCATCCTCGCACTAACCAATCAATATTGGGATGCAAATGGCCTTTTAAAACTAGGAACCAGTATAATGGTTGAGTAGCAAGTCACAAACCTGAGCTAGTTTCTCGGGGCTTTGCTAAAAAACACGGTATAATTATAAAAAATTATTCAGCATAGTGCCTAAAATTACAATTACTCAAACATTTCTTATAGTAGCTTTTTATCACAGCTGGCCAGTACTTTAGTTTGTTACCTTTATGCATTCCTCCATGATTTTCTTGATGACATGATATACATTAAGAAACGATAAGGCTTTTTCAGCTCACAACTCCCCAATCATGTAGGTCTACCTTTGTAAAGCTACTTATGGACTTAAACATGCGTGAAGACAATAGTACTTCACTTTGTTTGGCTATCTCAGATAATAAAGTTACACTCTCAACTTTGTGGACCCTCCCTTCTTCTCTACACAGTCAATACATGTATCTCTTAATCCACATAAATGATATCCTACTTACTAGGAATGATGCTACATTCATTTATCATCTCATTCAAAGCCTTCACACTCCATTCCACATGAAAGAACTTAAACCCATTTCAACCTTCTCAACATTCAATTTCATGTCACCATAGCTTGATCCTCTAAAACATAGTTCAATTATCATTATTTCCAATAATACAATTTTTTCACAGATGCACCAAATACATTGAGATCATCTTCCAATTTATTCGAGACCACATTTATGCCAAAATAGTCATGATTTTCCACATGAACATTTAAGATCAAATAGTCAATATTCACACAAAATGCCTCTCCACCTTCAAATTCTACAAGCTACATCACAAACTTAAGTTTCACTCTCATGAATCTCAAGTTTGAGGGGGCCTCACAATGCATATTATTGTTTTTTAGCCTGAATAAACAACCTATACATGGGGCTCTGCAGACATTGTCCTTTGAAAGATCTAAACAATTACTTTGCAACCACTCTTTTGATTCGCATACCCTCATCTCACAATGGCTTCCACTAATACACATATAAATTCATTATTGTAATAATCTTAGATGAATTTTGAACATATCGATATTATACTACCTCTACTTTGCTCTTTGCCTTACTACGAGTCTTTAGAAAAATAATAATACTTCAAAATTCAAAATTATAATGATTTTATATGAATAACAATTCTAACATCATAAAACTTTGTGTGGGTTTCAACACATATCATCTATAAATAACTATGAAATCCATGAATTCCCAAAATACTATAGACAATTAGTAGTGTCCAAGCCAATTTTCTAACAAATATCATGTCGAGTCATACTGATGAATAGTACATGAGAGGTATAATACCTATGATGCTCTTGAGTTCGCTAGCATGGATATATCAAAATAGAATTTTTTTAGCTCATGTTGATGACTGGGAGATAAATTAGAGGTACACACACACACACACACACACACACACACACACACACACACACACATATATATATATATATATATATATATATATATATATATATATATATATATATACATACATACATACATACATACATACATTTTTTTTTTTGCAAAAAGGCCACCTGTATATGCCAGGCTGCATAACACAGGGGAGGAATTCATTTAATAAAAAGAAGAATTTCATGTTCTAAAGTAAGGAGATCAAGATTATCCTTACCAAATGTAAAGAGAGATATGGAGAGAGTTTTTTTCCAATGTTCACAATGTAAGGTGCCCTGTCCCTATTAGCTAACCAATTAGCACGCCTGTTTCTCTCCCTATGAATAAACAAAAACTTCCATCAGTATTAAATTGAACCCATTGGGGAGGCTTCTTTCAGTGTATAACAATGGCTTGAGTGGGTAGAGTAAAGGCAAATGAAGCCTTATGATTGAATAGAATAGGAAATATCTTTAGCACTGTTAGTTTTTTTTATGAAGGCAAGACAGTGGCAAGGAACCTTCTTAGAAGAAAACTGATTATCATCAAATTCTACTTTGTTCCTAGCCATCCAAAGAAATTATGCTACTGTTCCAGGAATAATATGCAGACTGACTTTTTTCCATTCAGACCAACAATTCTAGAAGTTATTCCAGCTGAGGAGAAAGGTAGAGATAGATAGGTGGCTCACCACTTCCAGTCATACAATTTTTGCAAAAGAACATGAAAAGAAAAGTTGGTGCAAAGTTTCCTCCTCTAAATGACTTAACACACAACAAGAGGGACCCCCTTAAACCTTTAAGCTTTAATATGTAATCAATGGGTAGCAGCTTCAGGAAGAGCGTCCAACAAAAGAAAGAGGTAGAAGGTTTTAAAAATTGTTCCAAAGAAATTTACCCCAAGTTGAGCTAGACCACTAAAAGAGATAATTAAAAAAAGAGACTGTTGTGCTCTATGAGTTGGAAGATTTCACCCTTAGTTTATCTTTGTTGTGTCTATCAAATGGGGTGAGACAGAGAGATTTCACCTTATACTGGGGAAGGATGTTGGATAGAGCATTAACATTCCAGGAGTTTCCTTCCCAACAATCTACCACTTTAAGTTGAAGGTAAGGGTTTGGAGGAGCCATGTTGAATAACTCCCCTTCATGAGCCCAGTTATCAATCCAAAAGCTCCCCCAATTTTCTCGTGACAAGGGAAGGATGCATATCTTTACAATATTTCCCATAAATAAAATCATCCCACATGGATTCCATTTGTCTAAACTTGATCCAAAGTTTGAAAAAGTTCAATTACTTAGTTGTTGCAAACTTCTAAACCCCAGTCCTCCAACAGTAGTTAGTTTGCACAATTTTTGCCAACTGGTCCAACGCAGTTGGTTCCTTTGTCCGGGCCAAAGAACCTGTTGGAACTTCTCTTTAAAAGCCTTTAAGTGTACTTGGTTATAGCATTGGTTTGCAATATGCAAGAGGGAAATGTGTTAAGTTTGCTTTTAAGTAAATTTATTCTAAAAGTCAGCAGTCGGTTGATTTTATTAAAAATGACCTCAAACTGAGTTTGCTTAACTCTGCCTTTGGTAAGTTGCACCCCTAAATCTTTGAGAGGGGGAGAACAAGGAGTTAATTCTGTGAATTCAGTGATCCATTATTTGATTTCAAGTTTAATAGCTTTACTGAGTAGCATAACATTTGCTATGATTGAGCTTCATTCCTGAGATCTCTTGGATATTCTGTAAAAAGGTTTGAATTACTTTAGTAGTTGTTTTAGTGGCCCTGGAGAACATGATAATATCATCAGCATATGCAAAGTGGCTAATTTTAAAAGTGGACCTTTGTCTAAAATAAGAGGAAGGAGAGTTGTTAATTGTCTGGTTAAGGAGCTTGGATAGATAGTCAAAAGCTAAAATAACGATGGAAGGAGTCAAAAGGGTCTCCTTGCTTGATGCCTCTAGTAGAGCTAAAATTGCCATGAGCTTAACCATTCACCAGGATAGAGTTCGTATTATTAAGGAGCCATCTTCCCATTCAGAAGAAAAACCCTTGCCTGCAACACTTCTAAGATAAAACTCCAATTGATGGAGTCATAAGCTTTCCTCAAGGCAACTTCTCTTTTAACATTGACCACTCTTAGGTGAATGTCCCCAAAATCTAACTATTTCCACTTCATCAAATGCTCACTTAAAGAGAAGTGAAGGCTCCACAAATTATACCAAGGATCCCCTAATCTAGGGAATTCCAAACCTCAACCACAACATCTAAAAAAGATGGGTGTAAAGTCTAAGCATTCTGGAATCTGAATGGGGATTTGTGACATTTAGCAGAATTAGAAATAGTAATAAGGGTCTATGGTCAGAGCCAGCCATAACCAAATGTATATTAGTAGTATGATGGAAGGTGTTTATCCAAATTGTATTAGCAAAAAATCTATCCAATCTTTCTCATAGATTGCCTCTCCTCGAAGTGAATCTATTCCCATTATAGCCCGAATCATGAATATTAGCCTTCATAATAAAGTCATTAAATTTATGAAATTTAGTAAGATCAACAGGTTTACCACCCCCCTTCTCCAATGGGGTAGTAATGCAATTGAAGTCTCCAAGTAACCATCAATGTGAAGTAGATTGGCTGATAGAGAGGAGGTTGACCCACAAATCTACTTGGGCATTAACAGTGCATCCTGCATATACCATGGTAGAGTAATACTCACAGCCTTCAACATTAATATAAAAGTGAACAAATTGAGGATGATCTACCAAGATTTTCCATTTTAGCTCTTTTCTGAAGAAGATCCAGATTTTCTAATTGACATTTGCATACAATTGAAAATCATGAAATTTATTACAAATTTTGTTAGCATTTTTAGTAACCATTGGTTCCAGTAAAGTAAAAAACCAAATATTATACATCCTAATTAAATGAATTAGCCTGTTAAGGGAACTAGGATGTGCAATTCCCCTAACATTCCAACAAAAGAGATTGATCATGGAGTCTTGATACTCTTTCCCCTAGTTCTAGGAAGGGTTTCAAAAGTATTCAGGGGCCCACTATGATCAACTTGTAGATTCCTTAACTCAAAAGCACCTCTCCTCTTCTATCTAGCTGACATAGTAATCCAATTGTCATCCAGTATTTGATTGGGTGGAAATTTTTCCAAGGGTGTTTCTCTCAACAGCATAGTAGATACACCTTTGGACAGATTCTCAGGTTCAGTGGAAGTGTTAAGTAATTGTTTCCCTTTGCTTTTGTCTTTAGTGTGCAACACTTGCCATTCCTCATCAAATTCAACACTCATTATAATAAGAGTTGTTTCATCTAATGAACCTTGAGGATTAGCTGGAAATCTTAGGGATTTATGAGGACTTTGTGGACAATGAGAAATTTGATTAGAAGCAATACCAACATCTTTAGGAGAAGCCAAAGAAGTGGTAAGATGAGAAGCCTACAAATTAGTAGTAGGAACATTCTCGGCTACCTTAACCGATTTGGAATTATTAGCTCCCCATTGAGCTAAATTGTAAGGTCTTAAATCTGGGTGGAGTCTATAGAATTTATCATGTGAATGTCCAAACATTCTGCAATGCTTACAGTAAAATAGTTGTTGCACCATGTAAATAGGTTGCCAATAAACATTATTGAAAGTTCCAAGCTAAATTTCATCCAAGGTTGGAGAGTAATGTCACTTTCAACTAAAATTCTAGCTATTGCGAGTCTGGTAACATTATGTGAGGATATATCAAGCTTGAAAGGTTTGCCAAGAAGATTACAAATGGAGTACAGAACTTCCTGGTTTTAATACGGTAGCTTGAGATTAGGTAATTTATACCAAATGGGTATGATGGGGGGTTCTTTTGAGGGATCAAAGTCCATGGTCCACTTCAGAAGCTTCATGGGCTTGCCTTCAATAGTGATAATCCATTTAGAAAAAAATGTGGGCAAAGTCATCCTCTCTAGTTAGTTGAATCATGATGCGCCTGCCTTTAAATAACCCCACCTTCCAGCTATCAACCAATTTGAAGTCATCCAGGTTCATTCTAATAACATCCATTCTCGGGTGTCCAAACTGGAATTTCCCCACCATAGTGAATTAATATGGTTTAGACAGCTTAGCAATTTCAGCATCTGAGAAGAATAAAACTAGTTTCCCAACTTTCTTAGACCCATGTCTAACAAATTCGCATTGAGCTTTGCCTACGAGAGCATCATGAAAGATTTGCGGAAAAACCAGTTTATCACCAAGTGTAACACCACCAATAGTTCTTCCTACCACTTCAACAAAGGACCCTTTCCCCACAAAGTGGGGGTCAGCTCTTGTAAATCATTGGCCATTAGGACTCCAAAGCTATATATATATATATATATATATATATATATATATATATATATATATATATATATATATATATATATCATAAAAGGAATCAATATTTAGGAGAAACTCCTAAATACTGATTCTCCTTTGTGCTACACCCCCATCATGAAGTCCTGAAGCTATGTGCTATTATTCATTGCTATTATTTGAGAACCCCATACCACGAGGGATCGAACCCCTGACCTGAGGGGACTTATAATAAACCCAGCCAAACCACAGGCCAATACTTGTGTGCGCGCCCGCACACACACACACACACACACACATAACTAGTTTTTAATTAAATTTCCAACTAAACATAAGCTCTTTTGAAGTTACTAATCCGAGGATTTATAAGCATAAATCACAAAGGCATCAGGTTTTATTTTAAACTATTGTGAACATATTAAATTTTCCTTTCTTTTTCTTAGTAAATCCCATTACTACATTGAGTAAAGATAATTTTTAAATTGTCTTATAATAATCTCATTAAGTATATTCAAATCTTACAAATTATGCTTTTATGTTATATATTTTTAAAGTAACCGTTTAATTATTCTTAACCAATTATTTAAAAAAAAATCTAAAAACCAAAATAACTTGAAAATACATCTTAATAAATACAGTTAAGCATGTACTAATGAAATATACTTTTGAGGATATTTGGTTGACTCCCATATATACAAGGCTTTGGTAGTACACCATAGTGTTTAGTAAGACCAATAGTGAAGGAGAATAATGGAATTTGGTTAATAAAGTTTGGCATTCTCTTTAATGTATTTTTTACAAACATCAATCTCATGTCAAAATAAGAGATAATTAGAACAAATCTTTGGCATTTTCTCAAAGATCACTTTGTATCAACAACCTTTTTGTTAAGTAAAAATTCAAATAGCTTTGAGAAAGTCAATTTTCACTAATAGTTCAGAATTAGAGGTCTTAAAACATATTTAGTTGTAGAGTCCATCTACAAAAGGGTAACATACAATAAGCCTACTGAGGTTCACATGGATTTATCAAATTAGTTAATTCTTGAATTTTAAAATGAAATATGTATGACTATAATTACATATTCATTAGAAATCAAAAGTTAGACTACCATTGGTGTACATAGCACCATAAGAAAATTATAAACTAACATAAATCTCGTAGAAATATTATTGTATAATCTCTAATTTCAGAGATTTCTAATAAATGTGTTTAATTCTAAGTATTAATATTGAGAATCTCCCCAAAACTACAATACTTGCAAAATGAATCTAATAGATTGAATTGAAGGTTTATTAAACTTCCCTACAAAGGTTAATTACAACAAATCAAACTGTTTTATAAGCACATCTTCAATTAAAGTTAATTTGCCTTAAAAGATGACAATAAAATAAATAGATGTTTGTTTAAAAAAAGGAATGTTGAGAGTGCCTCTAACTTGAAAAGCATGGTTTATTGATAATAAAATTCTCCACTAAAGTTAATTAAAATGGATTCAAAAGTCTTATAAAAACATCATCAACAATATATAAAGCAAGTTTACCTTGGGAGATGGACAAAAGAGATTCTTATTTGTTCAGAAAGAATATTGGGGTTACCTTAAAGGCAAAAGGCAACTTATGAGAAAATCAACAAAAAAACCACCAAACATATGGGTCAAATAAAGAACTCAAGTAATGCTCATAAGAAGTTTTCTCGAATAAGTAGACAACATTGTAGTTTAGCATAAAAAGATAATAAAAGCCTATGAGGACAGTAATGCAAGCAAAACACTAACCAAGAATTTCCCATCTAACGATTGTTAGATATCAAAAAGGACATTGATGCTAGAATAATTTTGAAACATTTACATGGTTAACTAAGGAGAATAATTGTTTGGCATTACATCTAATTTAACATTAAATTAAAATGAATGTTGAAGAAGGCTTCTTTGCATTCACCTTGATAAAATTAAATGGCATACTATCCAAAACACATAATAACAATAAAGACAATCACTAATGCTATGCCAATCCATATTTCATAATAAATTGATAATGAGTATATCAAGAGCTGAATATAACTATATAATTAACATTGTAAATCACAATGCATCGAGGGTGTTAGCCTTTTAACTTGAATAAATAATCTGCACATTGGAATGTGCACGCCTATCCCCTAAAAAAGCTAAACTACACGTTGTAAACAACTCCGTTGAATCACATCCACTCATCTCACACTGACTTCAACTACTAAACTTATGAATACCAATATTGCATTCATCTTAGGTGAAATCTATAATATATGTGTTATACTAATTCTCCTTTCCTCTACTTTATTCTCTACCTTACTGTAAGCCTTCATGGTATCATATAATATAATAAGAACTCTCATTTCTCACTTCAATCCAATGGATCCTCTCTCCTCCCAAACCTACCAATTAGAAGGAAATCCTCTGCACATATCATCAAATAATCCCTCCGACCCTCCATAAAATTCCTAATGTTCAACATTAATATGTTGGCTCAATACCTCCTCACAACAATTAATTATCACGTATGGCTGTTGTAGTTATACAAACTCTACATGACCAATATCTTTGAAGCCTTCCTATGTAGGTTATCTATCTACCTGCCTTAATTTGCTTATGATAGCAATCATCATGTATTTCATAATCCTAATCACAACCATAGAAACTAATTGATCAGAACCTCTCTATTGACGTCTAATTTTTAATAACTCTACAATTCATTCCATGTTCTCTCCTTAACACCTTTGTAACCATATGAGATATACTAACCATATGAGATATACTAACTAAAAGACTCCAGTCTACTAACTATCCAATGTGATACAATTAACAAATAAATTACATCACATTACAATGAGAAATAACTAAATGATGCACTTTCTTATTAACGTCAAAACTATTGTTGATCAACTAGTTGTAGTAGGATCAAAAGTGTGCATTAACGTCATATTTCTCTACAATCTCAATTACCTCCCATAAAACTATCAGTCCTTCAAAAGTATCATCCATACCAGACCTGGGTCAATTCACCTAGATGGTCTCTATTTCTTACTCTGTAGTGAATATATCAGCCTTCATGCTAAAAACACTAAACAACAGTCCTTTCCTTCTATAACTCTAGCTCAAACAGAGGAGACAAACACTATACTTCTTATAGAAGTCTAGGCAATTTCATAGCTACATCCAAGCACACCTACAATACCAACACTAGTACTAAAATAAAAAATTCTTTTGCTGCATGTCAAATAAAGGACAAATTTGGTTACTTAGCTCTTACATGTTGGCATATAGTAAGGCTATCCTACTCACCTTCCACATCTAACACCTCACAACTCTTATATCAAACTGAACTACAAACATAGTCAAATGCCTCCTTTCTATCAAAGTTTCTCATATCTCATAATCATTTTCAAAATCCTACAAAATACCAAGGAAATGAGCAAGTGATAATTGGATATGGCGTCTCCCTACCCATATCTCACACTAGTATGAAATTTTACCAACACCCTCTAGTAATATTCAACTAAATTGTTTACTACATAATTCATCTCTCTCTATAATCTTCTATTAGTTCATAATCTCACCACTAATAATAATTGATCTTATTAATTTTGAATGTAATGGTTTTCAAATTAAGGTTCAAACCTCAAACCAGCTACTTCCTAAAGGGAATAGTAAAAATGAGCTAAATTCTATCTCCATCCTACATGCCATGTACTAAAAAAGCTCCCCAACCAATCTTTGGATTCAATGCTGAAGTCATTCACACTCCATAATTATCTTAGAAATTTCTAAGAAAAATTAGTTCTTATACATTCTAACATCTAATTCTTTTTGTAATCCATATGCAACATCTAAAAGCAAAAAAATTCTCATTTCTTATTTCTGTATTTGGAGCTAAATACATATTTTTCATAGTTCATTCTAATGTACGGGTACCCGCCCCAATCAAATCTTGTAGTGGACAAAAGTATTGTGTTACTTTTATTGATGATTGTTTCAAGTATTATTGATTGTTTCCTAAGCACACCAAAGCTAAAATACTCAATATATTTATTCAATTCCATAAAATGGTTCAAACTTAGTTTAATACTAACATTCAAATCCATATGTTTGATTAAGTAGATGAATACACATTCAACAACTTTTCAAACTACCTTCAAATCCAAGGAATTCTGCATCGATTTTTTCATATATACCAGAGTAGAACAACATGGACAAGCTCAATTATTGTCACTTATTAGTCACCACTCCACATTCCTCACAACAAGCCACTTCTCATACTCATGCTAAATTCATCCGCTACTAACAATAATCTATTTAATCAACGTTCATTCATCCAACACCATTGGTATGAACACTCCCCGAACAACAGCAAGCTAATTTACTCTCATCTTTACAAATTTGGTAGCTCTTGCTTTCCTTGGCAGTGACCCACTTCTTCATAAAAACTCTTCCGAAAAGTCCAAATTGTGCCTTCAAAGGATATATATCATATGAACTTTCTACAAAAAAAAAATCATTTCTTTTTCTAGATATGTATTATTTAATGAAATTTACTTTTCATATGATCAAATTCAGAAATCTTCCTCCACTAACAACGCACCTTCCAACCTTCCTCCACTCTTTTAGTTCCCATATTTCATCACCACCAGTCTTCTATCACTACTATACCCATTCTTCTCAAGAATGCATACATCACTCTACCTCCACAACATCTTCTAGGTGCAAAACTGCCTGAAATAAACTCACCTCATATCACATCAACTAACACCTCTTCCCCATCTATCATATTCCCTCAATAACAACACTACATGATCAATTGTTCTCAAATTGGCCATACTCTTAAACCTAAACAAATTGTCAACCTTACTCATCATGTCTGCACCTCTCCAAATCCAACTTGCTTCACTCAAGCCCTAAATCAACCTAAATAGAAATAAACTCTGTCATAGGAATTCATGGTCCTTCAAACACAAGGTAGTTGGGATCTTGTCCCTCCTCCAACTGACCAATCAATACTGGGTTGGAAGTGGGCCTTCAAAACTAAGCACCACTGTAATGGTTCAGTGTCAAGTCAAAAACCTAATTTAGTTGCTCGGGGCTTTGCTCAAGCACGATATTAACTATAAAGAATTATTCAGCCCAATGCCTAAAATTACAACTATTCAAACTTCTCTTTTAGTAGCTCTTTGTCATAGATGTCCAATGCTTTGGTTTGATGTCTTCAATGCATTCCTTCATGATTTCCTTAATGTTGTGATATGCATTGAGAAACCATAGGGCTTTGTCAGCTCACAACTCCCCAATCATGTAGATCTACTTTTGCAAAGCTACTTATGGATTCAAATATGCATGAAGAAAATACTACTTAACTTTGTTTGGCTATCTCGGACAATAAAGTTACATTCTCAACTCTACTAACCCTCCCTTCTGCTCTACAAAGTCAACATATATACCTCTTAATCCACATAGATGATGGCCTCCTTACTGGAAATGATGCTACCTTTACTCATCATCTCATTCAAAACCTTCACACTCAATTCCACATGAAAGAGCTTAGACTCATTTCAATCTTCTCAACATAAAATTTCAAGTCACACTTCAACTATCACTATTGCCATTAATCCAATTTTTTCACAGAAGCACCAAATATACTAATATCATCTTCTACTTTATTCAAGGTCACATTTCTTCCAAGATTGTCAAGATTTGCCACATCTACATGGAAGATTAGATAGTAAACATTCACAACAAATGCCTCCACCTCCAAATTCTACAAGCAACATTACAATGTTGAGTTTCACTCAACTGAATATCATGTTTGAGGGGGGATTTCACAATGCATCAAGATCATTAGCTTCTTAGCTTGAATAAACAACCTACACATGGGGTTCTGCAGACATTGTCCCCAGAAAAATCTGAATGACTACTTTGCAACCAAACCTTTGATTCACATTCCCTCATCTCACAATGGCTTCCACCAATACACCTATAAACACCAAATGTTGTAATCATCTTAGATGAATTTTGAAGATATTATATATTATACTACCTCAACTTTGCTCTTTACCTTACTACGAGTCTTCAGAAAAATAATAATACATTAAATGCAAATTTTATGATGGTTTTTTTATGAATAACATTTCTAACATCATAAAAATTTGTAGGGGTTTCAACACATGTCATCTATAAATAAATATTCAATCCATGAATTACCACAATACTATAGACAAATTTTCTAACAATTATTAAGTCGACTTATACTGATGAATAGTACATAAGAGGCATAGTACATATGATGCTCTTGAGTTCGCTAGTACAAATATATCATAATAGAATTTTTTTTTTCTATAGCTCGAGTTGATGATTAGGAAAAGAGTATATATATATATATATATATATATATATATATATATATATATATATATATATATATATATATATATATATATATTGTCATAGAAGATTGATATATGTCATTTTAAGGGTTGTCATCGACTTGCTGGATTAATTTAGTATAATAATCTATCCTCTTGCCATTAGCACTTACAAGAAAATTGCAGACTCAGCTATACAAGTAACAAAAGATAACCCCACTTAACCCCAAAAGATGAAGTATCACAAAACTAAGTTCTTGCCCACAAAAATATGAAAAATTAACCCCGATATATCTCTCACACAAAGGCTCTACGAAAATGTATGCTCTTCTCATAATCTTGGACATTTCTTGACAAAATTATAATCAAGACAAAATCATATTACATCTCCTGATAATGAAAAAATTAAAGAACAAAATCATTGTGGGCAACCAAGTACATAAACAAAGAAATACAAGTTTAATAAGTCAAGATCATATATATTTTGTCCCTACATGCATATTGTTCGCTTCCAAATTTGCTTTTAAATCTCATTCCTTATTTTCCCTACAACCACCTATTTGCTACAGTCAATGTCTTGAACCCACAAAAAAAAAAAGGAAAACAAAAACAGTACTATTCATTTCCTTCTCTCAATAACGGGAAATATTTAGGTGCAGATGAATGTTATTGAGAGGGTATTGGGGGTTTATTTTCGTGTTATTGGGGTTAATACTTTCAATAATCTCACAATAACCCCACAGTAACCTACAAAAAAGTTCCGGGGTTTTGTTTTCATATATTTGTAGGTTATTTGGGGGTTATTGTGAGGTTATTGAGAGTATTGACCCCAATAACACGGACATAACCTTCAAATACCCTCTCAATAACCTTCATCCGCACTCAATTATGCATGCATATGCCGTACCTAAATATTTCTTCTCAATAACACATCTGTTCGGCAAGCATAAGGAGAAACTAAACTTATAATTAATCAGTATTCATAGCCCTGTTGCATTTCATACATAAACTGTACACAAATATAATCTGTTCATGCATGAAAACTAACAGCATATATACTTCACATGGAAGGCAGAAGACCAAGCCGTAGCTCCAAATCCAATCCTCCTCCTTTCTCCTCAACTCTCTCCATCGCCATCTTCGCTCCACCCAATCTTACTGTTTTTCCATGATCACCTCCAAAAAGCCACAGCTCAATAGGTTTCCTCTTCAGACCAATATTATAATTCTTCATCAATACCTCAGGAGAAGGATTAGAGCGATAATTGTACTGATACAATAACGCATGACTGCTCGAACCATACTTTTCTTTTAACTCTGTCTTTCTCAATATCTTAGCTCTATCTTTCCGATGGATGTTCATGTGACCACCTAAGGCCTGTGCTGTGCAGAACCCTCGCTTGCAGAAGATGCAGAGATATGAACGGTGGATGCCGGTGTCATCGTCGTCGGAGATACTCTCCGGCAAGGTGGATTTTTGCACTTCCATGGAGTTTGATAAGAGGGGAGGAAGAGATAGAGAGATGCAGTTTGGACAAGTTGTTGTTATGGTGTTGGTTATGGATGGCTATATAAGACATCTTTCGTAAGCTTGGTTTTTAACTATTAATAGTGTGAGTTGGATTAAGTATTTGATAATTCTATATTAGTTGGTTATTTGTTGAAGTTTTGTGGAATCTGATTTCTGTTGAGGAGTTTTTTTAATAATTTTTTGTGGATAATTCTTATTGAGGATGATTGCTTGATTCAATTGAAGGTATTTTCTATTGCTGTTAAATTTTAGTAATATATTATCCTTTGTGTAGTTTTAGTCTTTAGGTAATCTATTATGTAAATCCTCTTCTTTTTTATTATTATTCTTATATTTGGTGGAATGCAAGAAGCTGGTTCTTTATGATTTATAGAAACTTTTTTAAGCAACATGCAAATATTTTAATTTTTAAGATAGAATAGAGAAGGGAAGTCTTAATCCCAAAAACAAGGAAATGAGAGAAAATAAAAGAGGAGGGCCATAAGTAATGCAACAGAAAAATGAAAACGGAGTTTCCAAATAAGCTGTCAAAAAGCGCAATTCAAACAGTGCTGCGGCGTTTTCAAAAACGCCGCCGCACTTATAAGCTGTCCCAAACGGACAGTAAAGCTCCAAACACAAAAACGTGAGAAATGAGGCAATTAGATGGTCCACTACTACGCTTACAAATTATATAGCCTCTTTTTAATGAAAATATAGACTGATTTTACTTTTTCTTATCTCTATCATTCTATTTTGACTAAGATTTCTTGAAATAGACTATTTGAATCCAGCATTCTTATAGATAAGATGTGGGAATTTTTAAGCTTAGATAACTATTTTGATCCCCAAAGAAGTTAATACTGGAGATATGTTGTGCGCTAGGTGGGCATGAAGAAGAGAGGGAAGAACAAACTTGTGAGGAGAAATGGCACATATAGTTGAGTCAATTGAGATTGGCACACTGGAAGCCTCATTACGTAGAATAGACAGCTAAATAGATATGACTATAGGAAACGAGCCGTTTAGTGTCGTGTCTGATTTTATTTCGACACAAAATTAGCGTCGACTTTACATTTGTTTTTTTGTCGAGTGTTGTTCACTGCTGAAAAATATGAACATATGAACGTGTATAGAGAGAATATGATGCTAAGATCTCGTCAGGCCAAAACAAATCCTCGCCAGAGGCAAAAATATTTCAATCTACTGATCCGCGTCAGTCGGTCGGATAGTTCTCTCCTTCCGTCACCTCACGTCAATCGGTCGGCTATATCTCTGTTTCAGCCACCTCACGTCAGTCTGCAGACCAGTTCTCTCAACTGACCGATTAACTCCATCACGAATCTCAAGGTTTTCCAACGGCCAGAGTAAAAGGGACTAAAATGCCCTTTGCTTCTTCTCGTTAAGGAATGGTTGAATATGTAATTTTTATATATTTTTTATCCCTCCTATCTTCTACAAATGGGAGGTTTATGACGTAAAGGGTACCTCCCTTTTTTTTTCTGGGTGGGGTTTCTCCCACTTGTAACTCAATTTTTCAATAGATTAAAATGGGTTGAAGAGCCCCAGGACCCATTTCTCCTCAGCCAAAGGAAGTCTTCCTTTTCTCCTTTCTTTCTCTCCCTCTCTCAATCTCTTTCCCGCCAGAAGGATTTGGATTCAGCGAAACGCTATTATATATGTAGCGTTGGACTTAACGTCTAATTTGCATCCGAACTTTCGACACGATTAAGTTACTTAATAGTGTCAACATTTTCCCATGCTAAAGTCGATGCTAATGCCCTAATATGCCACCCCGCCGAGATAAAACTCTCATTCGAACATGCCTATTTCTTCCTCTAGATTTTAACCCCGGCAGCACTTCTCCCTTTCGAACGTTCGCTCTGACAACTTCGACCACCTACCACTAACGAGTTCACGGCATAAGCGATAGATCCTCCTCTATATCATCTATATATATATATATATATATATATATATATATATATATATATATATATATATATATATATATACACACTCACTATTGAGTCTCTTTTCATGAGATTTATTGATTGTTGTTTTCTACTCTATGTTAAAATTGAAATTTCATTGTTAAATATGTAATGCATAAAAATTATTTGGTTTTTGTGTGGAATTTAAAGTTTAGGTGTTAGATGTGTAATGCATAGGAATTGGGTGATTTTTATATAAAAATAAAATTTAGGGTTAGCTATGTAATGCATATGAATTATGTGATTTTTATGTGGAATGTGAAGTTTGGGTTACATAGGAATTGGGTAATTTTTATGTGAAAAATAAAATCTAAATGTTAGTTCTGTAATGCATAGAAATTATGTGGATGAATAACTTTAAGCTTAGGTGGATGAGTAACTTTAAGCTTAGACAAAATCCGAAATGCATATATCCATGAAAGGGTTGTTGAGATGAGAATACTTAGGTGGATGAGTGATTATAAGCTTAAAGGTAAAATTTGAAATGAATATATCCATGAAAAGGTTGATGTTGCACTAGTGATAGAAAAGATTAGAGAGACTCGTCTTAAATGGTTTGCTCACATTAAACTTTGATCATCTTATGATCCTGTTAGGAGTGAATAGTATAGTTATCTCCAACTTATTGTTCAATGTCATGATGATACAACCGATAAAGTTAATTATTAGTAGAATTCAAGTTGGATGGTTGAAGTGGAGGAATACATTAAGTCACTTGAGTGAAAGAAAAGTATCGCTTAGATTTGAAAGAAAATTTTATATGATGGGGGAAAGTGTTGCAATGCATTAAAAAGACCTAGACATGTTGTATAACAAATGATCTTAATCAATTAAAATTAAATGAAAAATATATTTATGTGATTTGTACGATTGATTCTAAATGTATAAATCTACATATATGATGTAGATGGGTATTTGAAATTAAGATCATGGATGCATAACAGATTATATCTAGGAAGAAAAGATACTAACGAGTTCTTGAATCGTGTTAAGGAATTTGTGCAGATGACATCGCAACTGTATGTTTATCTTTCAATAGGTAAGTTTTGATGCCTTGTGTGAAGCACTAGAATCAAGAATACATGATGCCTAAAGAAGTAAAGTTAGATAAATACCATAGGAGATTTAAACCCAGTTAATGGTATTGGACTTCACATGGTGAGATTGAACCAGATGTTCGGTAAGGTTATGCTAATACCTCATCACATTATGCCCCTCCAACGAAACACAATTTTGGTGCATATAAAGAAATGATTGGTAATGTCCACAGGACCCATGTTTTGGAATTGTATCCGATGAAAATAAAAAACCAACCAGTGAAGCAAAATAATTATGATTTATTAGATGCCACATAAAAACCTTTATGGGAAGGATGCACTACGCAGAATGAGTTATCAGTTGCACTGAGAATGCTGAGTATCCAATCTGATTTCAACATGTTCAAAGAATTTTTAAATCAAGTAGAAACATCATTAAATAAGACAAACTTTATAGATAATTTAGTTCCATATGACTTATATAGATCCAAAATGTTTGTGTTGAAATTAGGGTTACTATCTAAAATGATATATTGATGTGTTAACAGTTGCGTGTTATATTATAAGGTTGATGTAGCTGATACGAAATTAGACTTTGTGGTGCCGATAGGTTCAAAACAATGAGGGGAAAAGGTGAAAACCAAAAAAAATTGTACAAGCTTCTATTCTACTTTTCACTCATATCCCAGCTTTAGTGACTATTCGCTTCTATGTGCACAGCTCCTCACATGATATGACACAATACTAGATTTGTTGATACTAATTCTATGAGTCATCAATCAGCTGATAAAGCCTAAAAATACTCAAATCACAGATATCCCAATTTTGCAGCTAAACCACGCAATATGAGGCTTGGCTTACATGTAGATGGATTCACTGTGATGTCACGCTGCAATACTATATCATGTTGGCTAATGATTGTCACGCCATATTATTTGTCTTCTGATATCTGTAGACCGTGTCATTCTTAATTTTGAACCTGATCATACCAATTCCAAATATCCCAAAGAGTAAAATTGATGTCTACTTATAACCTCTGAAAGAGGAGCATCAATTATTATAGGAAGCAGGCGTACTAACTTATGATATCACTACAAAACATAATTTTTAGCTTAAAACTGCTCTTATGTGGATGATTAGTGATTTATTAGCCTATAGGATGCTATTAATTGGAGCACAACTGAGAAATTGGCTTGTTCATACTGCATGGATAGGCTAAAGGCATTCACTTTGAAGCATGAAAGAAAGAAGAATTTTCTATATTGATTGTCATCGAAGGTTCTTAGCATGTGATTACTCTTTCAAAAGGAATAGAGATGCATTTTTTTCAAAAACAGAGTTGAAAGATCAAGTTAATCCTTAAGGATAACTGGAGCCAATTTATCCCAGATGACCAGTTTAGTACCAAAGATCACTGAAGGACCAGACTAGCCTCTAATCATCTTCCAGATTTTGGTGTACATAACTAGATGAAGCAAATTATTTTCTTGAATACTTCATATTTGAGGACCAATTTAATTAGACATAATCTCGATGTTATGCAAATTGAGAAGGAGTTTCTTATAGCATCTTCAATACTGTGTTGGATATCAAGGGTAAAGCAAAGGACAACGTCAAAGCAAGATTGGACCTGAAAGATTATTGTAAGAGAAGAAGGTTAGAACTTCAAAAGAAAAATGCAGGTAAACTAATAAATCCAAAGCTACATAACATCTCACATTGGATCAACAAAGAGTAATCTTTGAGTGGATGCATTCTCTGAAGTTTCTCAATAGTCGTGCTTCAAACATAAGCCGTTATATTGACTTGGGAACAAGAAAAATATTCAGCAATGAAGAGTCACAGTTGTCATACTTTTTGTAGCACTTCCAACCAATTTCATTTAATACCCTTTCAATGCTGGTACTGGACTTATTGATTGAAATCAGTGCATTCTTCAAGGAGTTTTGTGTGGTGACTTTGAATGTTGATTCATTAAGAAATCTAGGTGTGAATATTCCCTTACTACTATAAAGCTCGAGTAGGTATTTCCCTAAGTCTTTTTTTACTCTATGGAGCATATGCTCATGCATCTGTGTTATGATGCTATATTGGGGGTCTACTGTACTACAAATGGATGTTTCACTTTGAGAGATATGTCTTTGCAATGCGTATAATCACACTTGTTTTTTCTTTTAGAGTAATCTAATGCAGTTTTTATTCAAAAATGACTCCATCATGAAAATTTATAAATAAATTCAAAATAATTGTTTAGAATAACCTATATCCATAGGGATCAATATGCGAGGCATGCTTACTACAGGAGACCATTACTTTATGTTCCTACTATTTAAAATAAGGGCAGCAAATGTATGAAATTGTTGGTGATATGCCTTTCAAAGCAGAATTATTTGTATTTTAGATACCATAACCATTGGATAGACATGATACATGCTACCTCAATGATAAAGAGCTTCGAGCAGCTACATTGTGTGCTCTACTAAATTGCAATGAAATGTAACCATTTATAGAGTAAGGTGTATAGAAATGTGAGATTTTCATAGTTATTACTTGGAATGTTATAAGGGCCCTGACCATTCATAATATTTACGTTCATTAATGAAAATTATATTTTGTATAGAAAATAATATTAGATTTATTGAACTAAATAATGAAACCATATTATAGAATGATAGTTTAAAGGTAAAGACAAAGAAGGCACATTGTTTGTTTTAATTACTTATGGAAATGTGTTGATGAGGATGTGTTAAAGTAATGGCATTACCATCAAATTATTTTTTTATTCATATACAAAAGAAACCCTTATTAATAAAAAGAATATAATGATTGCAAAACATTGTTATCCTTTCAAGAACCTTTCTTTGCTTATAATAAAAAATTTCATTGAACCATTATAAGAAAAATTGAAAAATCAATGGATAGTAACTAAATTAATAAGCACTCTAATAATGGATGGTTTTACTTTATAGTAGTAAAACTATTAGTATGTATATTTTAACCAAACAAAGAAAATACTATAAGAAAACTATGAGATTAAAAAGTTACACTCTAAGGATTAAAAATAAATCCAAACTAGTGTCATTGTATATTAATTGAAAAGTACAAAAAGTAAAGACTTGTTACTAATTTTCTTGAAAAAACCCTCCATATTCAAGGCCTTATTTATAATATCACCATTCCAGTAATCTACCTTTCAATTTTTGTAATGATAGTTGTGTGGTTCAACAAATAGATGGAGATATGCCACCTAGAATAACAAGCCATTAAAAATTTTTTATTTCACTGTAGTAAAAGCCTATCACTTAAATAAATTAAACTTAAGGTGTATAAAATAAATAAAAAAAGTAATTTTATCACTCCATCAAAAAGCAATAAATAGACTTAATGGCACGAGAAGAAAATGATAGAAAAAGGAGAGCTTACTTCCAAAAAATGAGGTGAATCATACGATAACTTAGAACCCGGAATAAAAGCATGTATTTTAAAAAACTAAAAGGGTGTAAGACTAAGGAGACAAACATTTAAACCATAATAATCAAACAATAAGCCACCCATATGAGCTTTGTAGTGGCCAACAAAAAGAGTTACGGAGATATAATGACAATTTGTTACATCTGTGCAAGTTAAAACTTAGAAAAGCTTATTGAAAATAAATTTATAGTGAATTTGCTATTTAATTTTATTAGAGCAAGGGAAACCAAATGAATAACTAATGAGAATAGCTTCGAGTAAAATCTGTAGTTAATAGTGTTAAAATAAAAGGATGATCATGAATGAATTCCAAAAGGTGACTCCAAATTAAAATATGTTTTAGAGAAAACCTAGCTTGAACCATCCTAAAAGCTAAGGATTTAGATTACAAAATAATGAAAAGGTATTATTGCCTAAAGGATTATGTAAGAAAAATACTTACAAGGGAAAAGAGAAGTCATTCATAGATAAAGACCCGATATGAATAGAGTTAATACATATTATCTGATATAAAGATAAGAAAAAATAAGTATGATCAAAGAAAAATAGGATGTAAGTGACGATTTAAAGGCAAACACGTGCAATTTATTGCTTTTAATAAATTTGAATTTTTTGTCTTATTAGTGATTGAGAAATATTGAAGCATGTAACCCACAAATCATTCTATGAGGCTCTAAGATCTCAGTTTTGTATATATAAGAAATTTCATTCCTCTTTAGAAAGAGTATAGGATTGTTATCATAACTAATTGGAAGTTAATTATCTTAATATTGCATAACAAAGTAACACAAATTCTATTTGGTAATTCAACATGTGGGGATTGGCTTGTTAAAACATAAGGGCGTGATTTGGAAAAGGTCGGGGACTATGTTATGTTGGTTTGTTGTCTCGTTATGAAAGGAAGATATATACCTTGATATATCTTTTATATTTACACCACATGTGTGTGTGTGTGTGTGTGTGTGAGATATGTATATATATATATATATATATATATATATATATATATATATATATATATATATATATATATATATATATATATATATATATATATATATATATATATATATATATATATATATATATATATATATATAATTTACATACGTATATGTATATGTATATGTATTATATATGTATATGTATATGTATTTATATATGTATATGTATGTATATGTATATATATATATATATGTATATATATATATGTATATATATATGTATATGTGTATATATGTGTATATATATGTGTGTGTGTGTACGTATGTATATATATATATATATGTGTGTGTGTGTGTGTGTGTGTGTGTGTGTGTGTGTTTATATGTATATATAAGTATATATATCTATATGTATATATATCTATACATGTGTGTGTGTGTGTGATATAATATAAAAAATGGTGGCTATAGGTGCCCTGCTAGGTTTGGAGCTAGACGGAACTCTTGGTGGCGCAAGGTGGTGATCGAGTTTGAGTGGTTGTTGTTTTGTTGGTTAAGAGTTCTTGTTCTGTCACTTGCAGTGGATCAAAGCTTTGGTGACTATTTTTGCTCTTCCCTGATTGTTCACTTTTTTGAATTTTTGGTACTGTTTCATTGGTGGTTGGGTGCTTTAATGGCCTCCTCGGCCCCCATTGATACTGCTATCAATTTTGAGTGGGCCAAAGCCACCTATGCAGGGGTGGTTGGGAAAGGTCAAGAGCCTCTACTTAATTTAGACCAACTTGTGTTGCCACAAGCGCTTCATGATGCGGCTGAAGGTAAGGGCTCTTGCCCTTTTATCAAACCTTTGGGAGTTAAAGATGGCCACCCAACCATCTTCTACTCAGAAGAGGAAATGGCTTCTCTAGTGGATACTTGTAAATTTACTCTCATTTGCAAATTCCAACTAGGCCACCTAAAAATGGAATCTGTTAGAAGATGCTTCACTGACTTGAACTTCAAGGGAACTTAAAAGTTGGGTTTAATTGATGGCAAACATATACTGATACAAGTTTCCCTGGAAGAGGACTATTCCAAACTGTTTGCTAAACAATCTCTTTCTATTAATTGAATTCACATGAAGCTAATTAAGTGGAATCCAGATTTTGATCCTAATAAGAAGCCCCCTATAATTCCTACTGGTTTAGGTTGCCTGGTTTGCCCTATCAATGCTTTAATCAGAACATGATCTTTAACTTTGGGAGGTCACTTGGTAGACCTCTGAAATTGGATGCTCCCACTCACCAATCTTCCAGACCTACTGTGGCTAGACACACTCTCTCTCTCTCTCTCTCTCTCTATATATATATATATATATATATAGAGAGAGAGAAAGAGAGAGAGAAATGAAAAGTGAATGCATATAGACAAACGCGTAGAGACAAGGAGAAAAAACTTTGCTCACGAGTTGCCATGAAAGGATGGCATTTGCAGTAAATTAATCAATTTAAACTCTCTCCATATAAATTAATTTCGCACTATTCAATTTTTTATGGGCTCTCCTCGACCTCGACATCGATGGGCCATTTGAAGATAGTTAAAATCTTCCATTTAAATCAAATAATTATTTTTTTATGGTTAGACGTCTTGCTTAAACTCATTAATCAAACATTATTATATTAAGCAACTTCTACATTATTTGAGTACAGTGCAGTTCTGAAAGCAAGTATGATGGTTTCTTTGCATCGAAGTCAACATTTTATTATTTTATGCAAAAAATAAATAAATTTTAATTTGCAAAGTCAACGTTTATATAAATCAATTTTAATACAAATTGAATGTATTCTGGCCTGCCATGAAATTTTATTTGAAGATTACTATCATTATTAAAATATCCATATCCATTGTTAAACCCCAGCGGAAACAGACCTTGTTATTAATGGGCTTGGGTCACTATTAAAATTTTATTATGACATGGAAATAAATATATAATTTCATATAAAAGTGATATTTAATCAGCAAAGTCAGCATTTATTTAAATTTGTTTAATCCGAAAGTGTCTGAAAATACACTCAATGAGTAGAACGTTCTGCTAAGAAGTGATTAGACAGAGAGAGGGAGAGCACAGTAGGGAATGGTAAAAAAGATTTTAGCTCTTATTCAAGATATGGACCATCTATTTAGAGGCATAAATCTCAGTATTACTAAGTACATATTGGTCTCCTAATCATTGATATTTTGAGAGACTTTTTGGTAATCACGGAGTTATTAGCATATAACAAGATTGGGGGATTGATTTGATCGATAATAGTTTATCGACCGTCATGGGAGCCTTGACTTAATCGAATTTTAATCTGAAAGAGATCTCCTATCGATCGTCCTGAGGGTTGATTTCCGCCTTGTCGAAAATCTCCTGGCATGTTTCGTCGATCGCTCGAACAAAACGCATCCATTGCCAACATCTAACTCAAGACGGTTGTCAATAGCTGTGCCCAATCGTCAGCATCATCCTTATGAGTCGTTCATCTGACTTGAGATTTGTGCTGATATATTTTTATATGTATATATTTAGTTATGTGATTCTCTTGCTCCTCGGAAGCTGCACAGTACACGAGGATAGGATAATCTTTTTAACATGTATAAATAATTAAATGACATTATTGCACAATAAATGACTTCCCTTGATTTTCGTGCCCGAACCATTATAAATAGGCATTTAGGTAAGAAGGGTTTGCGGTTGTTTCATTTTCTTCTCGCTTCTTTTGTCTTATTTATCTTCCTTTTTGTGGCTATCACGATGTCTGGTGAGGGAGCGCCATCAGCCGACAAGTGCACCCTCCTCAAAGCAATGAGTGATACGCGGGCGAATGGTCGCAACTTTCGATGTGAAGCGAAAACATGAAGACGAGGCTTCTGCGGGAGTGTTGTACAAGAAGAGAATTGTGTAAGGGTTGCCAGCGAGTGGAAACGAAGATCGAATTGGGACTTCAGGTTTTTCTGTAGGTTCATCACAAAGGAGGAGCTACGAAGGAGTTTGGAAGGCATAATGACAATCGTATTTTGGGACACCCATTGGAGGTGGTGACTCCTTCCTAAAGGGGAGGAATGTCCCCAGGGGGTCAGGAAGGCACAGGCTGAGGCTGAGACTCAGCCTCAGACTCAACCAGTGAGGACTTCGTCTCTTACACCGCTTCTAAATAGTGTCCAGATTTGGGTATGTAGTTTGAACCATGTATTTTTTTGCAGTTACAAAAGCTATGACGATCGCTTCTGCTTCCTCAGGCACTAACGCCGACCTTAAGGGCGATGTGGCCTCTGTGGATCAGGCCAGGGAGAGGGGAGAGTATACTAAGGAACATGTTTCTTTGGAACAGGGACCATGGAGCAGGGTATCACAAAGTCAAACACTATTACCCAGAGGGTAAGGGAGAATCCTCCCTTAGGCAGAGGCAGGAGCGTGGGTAACCAAGTTCCTCTTGGTGTGGCAGAAGAGGAGGAGACACCTAGGGATGTCGGGTGTATGTCGATATTCTGGTGTGATGTCTTGCTGAAATAGAGGAGTGTTTTCTTCATCTCATAGTACAACCTCTGAAGGATATGGATGAAGGAGCTGTTGAGGTATTGGAGCGAGTTGATAAGGTAGAGAAAGACACTTCATGAGGAACTTGCTTTTTTCTAGGGGAGATGTTGGCTGGTCGTGGAGAGATGGCTCGGTTGTATCAAGAGTTGTAGGTCGTTAGAGAGGCTTTTGTCGCCCAGCTGAGTGGTGGTCAGAATGACCTTTTTAAGCCCGGTGGTGAGTTTATATACGAACGGCTGCGTTAACGAGGTTTGTCCCAAACAAAGCCGCAAACGACCGCCTAGTTAGTTTTTTCCTCTTTTAGCTATATCTTAGAGTATGGTATGATGTTCTCTCCTTTTGTAAACAAATAAAAAAATAAAATACAAATTTTCTATTTTTGATAATGATTGATTCTCCTCGAGTACTGTGTGGTTCTTGTCACACCGAGTCTTGTTAGTGGCGTTTCATTTTTCCTTGTTAATGTGATATATATATATATATATATATATATATATATATATATATATATGTATGTATGTATATATATATATATAAGTGTATATATATGTATACGTATGTATGTGTGTGTGTGCGCGCGCGCGTGTGCGAAATAGGGCATTAAAGCCTTTATTTCTTCGTGACTCTTTACTCTTTATTTTTCTTCTTCTTTTTCCCCCTCTCTTGTGCATTTTTACATATTGAATGGTGCGGAAATTCTCCCAAGAATAATTTCGATGGATTCCAACCAAGGAAGTCTCAATTCTCTTTACAGCTGAAGTGAGGGAAATTCAAAGCCTTTACGCTTTCGATCATACTATCAACTTCGGTCGGCCACCAGCTATGAGCGGGAGATGGGCCATTTCTCTCTAGATTTGATTTTCTATAAAGATTGATTTAAACTGGGTCTTCTCCTGCCGCTTTGTAACGAAATTCAATCGATTTTTGGACAATACAGGGTTATTCTTGCCAAGTTCTTCCCAACTTTGTGGCTTCCATAATAACTTTTTTCTTCTTTTGCTAAAGGGTGAAGACCCCTTGGTCGCTCGAATAGTACAAACATTTCTCTCCTTCCTAATCGCCTGGGACGGCTATTTTCAGTTTGTCGCAAGCTCCAAGATCCATCTAGTGGGTCTTGAGAATAAGATAAATGATTAGAAAGCAAAATTTCTGGTGAGCTCTTGTGCTGATTACTGGGGAATCAGCGGTGTTCCAATGGAAAGCGAGGTGAAGAAAGTAAGACACTTTTAGGTAATCTCAAAGATGAAGGTCCCTTTCAGGAGAACACCCTTTGGTCACTTGAGACTCGAGGTGTATCAATTTTAGGATGTTCACTGTGACTCCTGATGGGACTTCATTCATTGGCTTACACGATCGAGCAAATGCAAGTCTCTATTCTCATCCAATCTCAATAGGGATAGAGTTGGGAGAACCAAGAGATGCTAAGAGGGTGGAAGGTGGCGTGCCTCGATGGCAAGGAAAGGATATTGTTTTAGAAGCTGAGCTGCCTACTCCTCTAGAAGGAGGTCCATCTGAGTGGTCATTCTCTCATGACCAAGAGGCTTTGGTTTGAGTGAGCGGTCATTACACTCTTATGATAGAGATATTGAGTGATACTTTTCTACCCCTTTGAATGCAGACTACTTGTCAACCTTGATGGAGGCGTTCTGGTCTCCCACATTTGTAAAGCACCAGAGAACAATGGCCATGCGAGATATGTATCAGGCAATTGATCGCTATCATGTTCTTTTATGAGAGGCCTCGCATTTTCTAGGGGTTCTTTTGGATCAAGCCAAAAGAAAAATTGAGAGGCATGCCTCACAGATTGAAAAATTGAAGTGAAGGGCCACCATGGTCAAGGAATGGTTGAAGCTATCACTGGAGAAGATGGAGTTGTAGGCTCAAAAACATGAGACCCTTCTTAAGGGGCATGAAGAGTTGAAAGAGAAGTTTTCCTCTATGATTATTCGGAAAGATCATGTTAAGGGTATTTGCTGTCAAATTGAGGTTGGTACATATCTTGATATAAAAAGATTTGTGAAGCATGGACTGGTGGTGAGACATGAAGGAGTTCGGTACATTTCTCTCATATTTGGAGGGTGGAGAAGAGTCGTCGTCGAATGGGAATTCATATGGCGTCGGGAGAGCTAAAAAAACTTAGGAAGAGGGTGATGGGGAATCTTCTATTATAAAGAGCTGACTGGCAATGTCTTTTTTTGTTTTCTTTCATTTTGATGTTTACACATGCTCGTGTGAAATTTTGTAACTCAACTTTTGTAAACGTACTTTATAATGCAAGGGGCTAGTGGTTTGAGTTTTCTTTCTTGCACTCCACAACTATTATACTTTATGGGTAATTTCTTGCTTGTCGTGACTGGTATGCAAGCGCATGGATATGCATCAATGTAGCTTAGGCGCAGGATGATCGTTCACACACCCCTCACATAGCTTGTCGCTGCTGGGTGTTGATAGATCCCATAGGCCTTTCATAGTAGTTAGACATCCCTTGAGGAACTTGTCACTGTCGAGTGTTAACTTTGCTAATTGCGCGCAAGATGACCATTCTCATACCTCTCATAAAGTTTGTCACTGTCAGATGTCGATACGTCCCATAGGCCTCTCGCGATAGACACTCATGGACCCTGTTTTCCAAGCATATTTGTGTTTGTTCCCTAAGTATAACTGTGTCAGTTCATTGAGTGTAATTGTGTCAATTCCTCAATTGTAACTGCATCATTTCCCTAGGCGTAAAAACAATCAGAGAAAGTACTATTAGAAATATTGAAAATGTGAAATCTCAAACTTTTAGATCCTATGAATGTAAAAAGCCACTTTATTATATTGAATCTTTGAAATATAAGAAGGGTTATAGAAAAAGATCATGACAACGTTCCTTCTTTAAGTAAGAATAGCTTTAAGGGAAGAACTTCTTTAGACCGTCACCACTCCAAGTTTAAGGAACTTCATTTTCTACAAATGTCTTCAATTTGCATGCTTCGGATCCAGCCCTCTAGTGGATGATGTAGGGGGGTCATTCCAGGTTTGATCAAGCTTCTTAATAGCATGCCTCTTGGCGGCAGGGTCAGCCTTCCTCAGTACTAGGTCCCCACTGAACTCATTTTTTGTGCGGTCTAAACTTCCTCTTAGTAGTTAAGATCTAGTCATAAGGTTTCCCCTTGACTATCTTAGATGACTGGAGATGGAGCCCACTACCTAGAAATTTAAACCACTTTCTAACTCTTCTTGAGACCCTACATGGATAGTCACAGACTTCCAAACCACTTGGAAGGTTAATACCAACATGTGGAGGTTTAAGGATGAGTTCCCATTGGAATGATTCAACATAGGGAAACCCCGGGTGACTAAGTCTTGGTCTTGCACACACCTCTAATCCCTTGAATTCCCCACTTGTTCCAAAACCCTAAACCAATTCCCTCTACCCCTTTTAAGAAACTCACATGGGTGGTCTGAAACCTTTGACCTTTGATCTTTGATCAAGATGGTTAAGATCAATATGTGAAGGTTCATAAAGAGGTTGTCATTTGGCTAGGCTTGGTCCCAAAGTGGTTAGGCATGGCCAGGACCCATGGTCAAATACTCTAAAACACTAATCCCACCCTAAACCCTAGATTTCAAACAAAAATTCTCAAAATTTACCAAAACCTCCAAATTCATGTCAAACCTCACTCAAATCATTTTTAAACCAACAATTGTCCCAAAATAACCTGATCCTACCAAAGTTGGCCAAATTACAAAAATACCCCAAAATGCCAAAAATTCAAATTTCAACCAATTTAATACTAAAAATCATTTGAAATGTCCCCACATTACCCAATTGTCCCAAAAATTCCAAATTGGACCAAATTGATCAATTTCGATCAAAATCCCAATTTTACCCCTAAATTGTCAAATATAAAAATCAACTCCAATTTTCACCATTGATCCCAAATTTCCCCAATTTCAATTCTAAACCCTAATTCAACATGCCCAATCTCAATTGGAACCAATTTGAAGCCCAATTGAGCCAATGACCCACGCTAAATATATGCGTACTAAAAATTCAATCCCCGACAACGGTGCCAAAAACTTGACCCGCAATCCGCTGATGACAAATATAATAATTAATGCTTTCAAAATGTAATAGATAATAATGGCAGCTAATGTATATAAATATAATTTTATCAAAAATTTTTTACACACTAGGGGTACTACTCAAGTATACGTATCGTATCAAGTAATATAGGGCTTTGAAACAAAGACCCCAGTATCGATCCCACGAGGAGTGAGTTATGGATTTTTAAATATTTTAATTTTATTTTTAAGTATTTCTTTTATAGTTATAAATTTGATATTTTTATTTATTAGATGCAATAATAAAGCAGTAATGAAATAATTAATGTAAATAGCAATAAGCAACAATTTCTTCCTTTTAATTAATCCAAGATTTTCTAAGATAATGATAGTATTCGTGGAGAATATAAATTTATGGTATTGTGCCAAATAGAAGCATTCATATTCTTTACCCTTTGATTCAGGTGTAAAGAACATTGGCTAGTTTATAGATCAGGTCCGGATGTATTGTTAGTATAATGGGTTAATCTAGGCTCACACTACTAGATGTCCAAGGGTGGCTATGGTCGGCCCTACTAGTGACCCTTTCCTTCTCCATAAAACAAATTACAAGAATTTAGTATGTCACTCTAAAAACTTATCAATTCTATGCCCATTATATAATATCTTCCTATTTATTTGCACTTCACCTCGAATAACCCGCACAAGTGCCTTCGACTACCCAAGGATTCATGTGATATCTACTAGTTAAGAATTCATCTTCTTCTAGGTATCAAAACTCTTCAACAGATTTTAACAATTTAAATGACCAATTTAAATAGTAAATTAAGATCTGGTATTAATATCATCACAATGTTTTAAAATATAAATAGTTTCTAATTCTCCAACGAATTTTATATTATCTTATTTATCTTTTCATAATTGAAAGGAGAAAGTAAACTAACTACTCAGAACACATTGAATTTAAACAACAAAACATGATAATAAAACTTTGAATAAAATTACAAATACTTATCTCAAGTGTTTCTCCTACTGAACCTCTGAATTCTTCTGACTCCAAGTAAATAATCTTCAAAAACACCAACTCTTTAAACTCTCAATACAAACTCTAAATAAAATAACTAACTAATTTATGAAGGATAGTAAAATGTGGCCCTAAAGTATCTCTCTAATTCTCTCTCTAGATGGGGCTCTAGATAGGGGGACTAAGTTGGGCGTTTTTCTCTGAAGGAGTAGCCTCCTATTTATAGCTTCAAGGGTTGTCTCAAAGGACCTCTTCAAAATGTGTCCACGTTCAATGAATCTTCTAGAAGGTGTGTCTGGCGCCTAGGCGCCGGAATCGCCAGACTCTGCATCCAGTTCTTCGCACCTCTTCACTTTGGATCGCACCTCTTCGCGATTAAAATCGTTTCCAAGGGTCCAAATACATTGTATCACATGTCCTATAAACCAGGAACAACTGCCAGTCTTCTAGAAGGTCCAATAACCGCTAACACCGTCAAAATAATCGTCCAAAAGTCATAAAAAATCTGGACAGATCCCGTATCGACCTGGCGCTTAGGCGCCGGATTCTGGCGCCTAGGCGCCGGATTCTGGCGCTTAGGTGCCAGACCAAAAATTTTGACAATTTTGTATTTTGGCTCCATTTTTGCTCCTTTTTCACTTTTTTTCTTCCTGAACATTTTTTCATCACCTATATCCAAAAACACAAAAATATCTTTCATTAAAGCATAATATCCTTAAAATTTGATAAAAATCAAAGCATAAAAATGGGTATTTTTTTCATGGATCAAAATCCCCCAAACTTAAACGTTACTTGTCCTCAAGTAACCCTTTTTACTATATAAAATGTATAACATTTGGAATGAAAGATAAATATTTAAGACTCCTTGTAATTTTTGATCTTATAAAGGTTTTAGTATATCATTAACTAAATTTCACTAACTAAGTTTAATTTTAAGAATTTAAAGAATATTCAACTACCAAATCATAAGACTTCAAAAATTTTTCATTCATTTCGAAAATAATAGAAGTTTATTATATTAAGATCATAGATTATTTACAAGAAAAAGATTTTCATGAAAAATCTTTCCTAATAAAGATTCATGCATAAAAATTAAGTAAAGTATGTGACTAGTTTTCTTCATATAAGATAATTCAAGTGAAGCCAATTTTTAATTAGACATATCCTCAAGCTTCTCCTCTTTTTTTTTTTTTTTTCACAGTGAGGATTACTATATCTGGATAGCCTGTTAATGATTTTCAACTTCACTATCCTTAACTTATATTTTCAAACTTTTACATTTTCACTTAATTATTATAACATTAATAGAATTTCAAAAAGGCTTTCAATCTTTTCTTTTTCAAGTTATAATTTTTTATTTCTTAATACTTCTAAAATTCAATTATTTCTATTATGAATAGAAAAATTTCTTAATCTTATTATTCTTTAAGTTAAATAATCTATTCTTAAAATCAATCGAAGTTATTAAAATTTTGGTTTAGTCCACTAAATTATTTATAATTTCAAAAATTTAAGTGATCTTAAATAGATTCTTCATTCCTTATGTTATGTTAAGATTTTTTTAGAAAATATTAGTTTATTAAGGACAAATAAAATTTAAATTTGCATGTATTTTCCCTTCCCCAAACTTAAGTTTTGGTATATCATAAAAAAAATAAAGTATGAGAGAATGAAAAGTATAATTTAAAAAGGAATTTTATAAGCATGTAAAAAAAATTCTAGAAAGAAATATAATTTACTTCTACACATGATTTTTATGAATATTACAGAAATAATGAAGCATATAAAAGTAAGCAGGCTCAAAAAATTTTTTATAGTAGTAGTTGAATTAAATAATTACATAACTAACAGAAATGGAATAACATTACTAACTATTCTAGAATACTAAACAGTAGGCTGAAACAAAAATAAACACAAATTCATTCAAATTTCAGTCTGCAACTAAATATCTAAAATAGTCTCAACATCAAACAATTAATACAAAGTCTCATAAACAAATCTAAACTAGCAAACAGCAAACAACAATCTATACTAGCAAACAAAAACTAAACTAACAACAGACTCAACACATCTCAGAGGTAAATCAAGCTACTAATCACTGTCTGTATTCTCATCATCGTCATCACCAAAAGAAAACTCCACATCCTTAGGATCAACATATGGTGAAAATCTAGGACAGGTGGGAAACTGAATATCATGCTCACTCTTCAAGAACCTAACTAAAGACTCGAATACTCGGCATCATACTCACTCTTCCTCCGGGTGTAATCGGATAGGTGATCAATTTTCTTATCCATAGTATCAACTCGCAGATGAGTTAGAAATAACTCATTCTCGTCGCTCCGAAGAATTGATCATGCATAGATTCTCAAAAACTAGACGGTAGCTCAGCAGTAGAAGTAGAAGGTCTGGAAGTAGAAGCTCTACCTGGAGTAGGTGCAGAAGTAGAAGGGACTGTAGATCTCTTCCCACGAAGACGATCATAGATACTAACACTCTCCTGTCCAATTGGCTTGGTAGACTTCAACATCTCCTCAGAAATATCAGCAGTGACTCCATTCTTCACACATAAAGTATAAATCAGGGATGGAAATCCTAGTCCTACAGAAGTACTGGATCTAGCAGTAGACTCCACAGAATCATAAATAATATTGCCGACATCTATCGGCTTCCTCTCCTGAATGTAGTAGTTTAAGATAGCTCGATCTCTAGTCACTTCACTCAGGTGGCTAGAAGATATAAGTCTTGCAGAAATAAAGTAATGTCATGCCTTTGAAATACAATTTAACTTAGAAGATTTGAAATTTACCTCTTTATCGTTCCGGATCTTCCAAGCTCCAGTGCCTTCAGTCAAATAAGCAATAATCATCTCAAGATCTCCCTCAGATGGAGATAATCCAGAATAGTGGCACTCGATGGTAGGTGGCAGTCCATAAAAAACATTAATCCTTTCCGGTGTAAATCCTACTCCAACACCTCTGACGAAGACTTCGTAGTCTTCCGCATCCAAAAAGTTAGCATAAAATTCGCGCACGGCCGGAATAACGACGAACGACGGTGAAATAACAGAATCGTTTCCAGTTGTGCGCAACGATCGAGTTCTCGATCATTTCACCGGGATTGTAAAAGTTTTTCTCTGAGATAAATTTTCTGGACGTCGCAAATTCGTGATATCAAAAATGCGCTGCCGCAGTCGCGAACTTGCTACTGTCAAAATTTTCTCGTGCCTTTCCCCGCTTAGATTTCGGTGTCATCTAAACGTGAAAGAAAACACAAATAAATTAAGGAATCAAAGATTTAAACTCTTTTTAAGCTTAAGAAACTTAAAATGAGTTTAAAAATTCATGGAGAAACATTAAAAATAAAAAATTTTCTCAAAATTTTGGTTTTTAGCCAAAAATAGGAAAAACTATGGTGAAAATAAAAAATAAATGGATTAGAATGTATATCTGACCTTGAGATGAAGAAATCAAGTGATTTCGGGCTCAAAATCTTGATGTTTTGACCTCAAAATGGATTTAGAAGGTGGGTTTTCATGAAAAAGAGGAAGGGGATGAAGCTTAGGCGTCAAAAATGGCTAATGGGGGTTTTAATGGTGATTTTCGGGAAAGCAGGCCGAACCGGCGCCTAGGCGCCGAATTCTGGCGCCTAGGCGCCAGACTCGCCTTAAAAAAATCACTTTAAAAATTTTATTTTCCACCAAAATTCATAATTTAAACTTCTAATTACTCATATAAGAGTATTGCTTCAGTTTCCATCTTCCAGAATATTTTCCAAAAATTTTAAAAATTAAAAATTAAATCCACCAATTAAACACAAGTTTAAATCAAACTCTTCTAATTCCATTCATGATTTTCAATTTCGGGCTCAATACAATTCAGATAAGTATCATAACATGATTCAAGTTCTAACAACGATCAAACAACACAAATTTGAAAGCAAATACAAAACACATTGAACATGAAAGCAAATACACAAATAAACACAATCGATTCACTAAATCGATACAATGACACACTAGATAAATCACAATCTCACCACATCACTATCTAATTCACATTATCTTCACAATGAAGATTGCTTGGCCTACTGGGGAAGAAAACTAACGCTCTTGGAAAATCCGTAGCCGTTTTCTCATCGATCCAGTTGTTTTTCGCATACATTTCTACTTGAGCATTTTGATAAGCCGCTAGATGATCAAACTAAAGTTTCGCCTGCCATTCCAGATGTTCAATTTGATGATACATCTCATGGAGGCGATCTCCAATGCTTTTAAATTATGCTTGAAACTTATCTAGACGACTAGAAATTTTCTCCAAACTTACAGCGATGAAACCATTGAAGTAGGGTTTAGGATCCTTTGAGACCTTGTCTCTAGCCTCTTCTCCAAGATTTCTCCTCTCCATTTCTTCAAAAATCCTCTCTAATCTCTCAAGAATGGAGTGTATGGGTCGAAATAATGATTGCATAGGGATTGGGGACGAAGATAGGGTCATTTATAAGAGAAAATCGTGTGAAAAACTGAAGATTTTCGGTTTTGACACGATCCAGTAATTGTGGCGCTTAGGCGCCAAATCTGGCGCCTAGGCGCCGAACCCATCGACACATAGTTTACTCTGGCGCTTAGGCGCCAAATCTGGCGCCTAGGCGCCGGAACCATGTTCGACTCCATTTCACCTAACGTCAAATTTCAAAGTTTCGTTCTCCAAAATAGGTAATTTAGAATGGTAAGATCAATATAGACTCAAAAAATCAAAATATAAGCAATCATAATGAAGGTTAACTTGATCTCTTTTTTACTCATATATGAAATAGAGTGATCCAATGTCTAAACTTTATATACTTCGAGATAATTTTCAGCTTAAGAGTCTTGTTAGCATCAAATTTTCTAAAGTAATATAAAATTAAACAAGACCGAGGCATAACCTTACATTAAAAATGTAAAAGCACACAAAACAACGAATAACTATGGGTTGCCTCCCACAAAGCGCTTGGTTTAACGTCGTCAACCCGACCTAATTAAGTTTTTAATCAGGTAGACTCAACTCATAAGCCTCTTTATAAATCTTTTTAATATCTACCAAATAAGGCTTCAGTCTTAATCCATTAACTTTAAAAATTTTTCCTGTTTTGGGATCTTTAATATCCACGACTCCATAATGGTATACTTTTTCAATTATATACGATCCTATCCATTTTGATCTTAATTTTCCAGGAAAAAGTCTTAAACGAGTATTAAATAATAATACTTCTGTCCAGAGCTCAAATATTTTTCCTGAAATCTTTTTATCATGTAATATTTTCATTCTCTCTTTATAAATCCTTGCATTTTCATATGATTCATTTCTTATTTCATCCATCTCATTTAATTGCAATAATCATTTTTCTCCTGCAGTATTTAAATCAAAATTAAACTCCTTTATCGCCCAATAAGCTTTATGTTCAAGTTCAACAGGTAAGTGACAATGTTTACCATAAACTAACCGGTAAGGTGACATTCGATTGGTGTCTTCTAAGTCGTTCTATAAGCCCATAATGCGAATCAAGTCTATCAATCCAATCAGTTCTTTTAAGATTAATAGTCTTCTCTAAAATTCTTTTAATTTCTCTATTCGATACTTCAGCCAATTCACTTGTTTGTGGGTGATATGCAGTTGCAATTCTGTGTTTGATTCCAAATTTTTCCAATAATGATTGAATTCTTATATTTCTAAAATGACTTCCACCATCTGTGATAATTACCTTAGGCATTCCAAATATTGAAAAAATCATCTTCTTTAAAAATTTTGAAACACTTTTGTAATACAGCTAGGTAAAGCTACAGCTTCAATCCACTTTGAAACGTAATCAACCGCTAATAAAATATAAATTTTTCCGGATAATGGTACAAATGGTCCCATAAAGTCTAAACCCCATATATTGAAAATTTCAACTTCTCATATATAGTTTAAAGGCATTTCATCTTTCTTGGATATATTTCCCATCCTTTGACATCGATCACATGTTTTCACATAATGTCTCACATCTTTAAATAAGGTTGGCTAATAAAATCCAAAATTTAAAATTTTAAATGCAGTTTTATCTATTCCAAAGTGTCCTCCAAATTCGGAATCATGACATTTTTGAATAATATCATAAGTTTCTTCATAAGGTACGCATCTACGAATTACAGAATCTCTTCCTAATTTAAATAAATGAGGATCTTACCAAATATAAGTTTTAGCATCATTTTTAAATTTCTTAATAAATTTGTTATCCAATCCATAAGGTAAAATATTGCTAACTAAATAGTTAACTATATCTGCATACCAAGGTGTTTGGCATCCTTGAATAACATACAAATGTTCATCAGGAAATTTCTCATTTTTATTTTTTTCAGTAATAACATCATTCTTAATTCTAGATAAATGATCAGCAATTTGGTTGTCCGTTCCTTTTCTATCCACTATTTGAAAATCAAATTCTTGTAGAAGTAAAACCCATCTTATCAGTCTAGGTTTAGCATCTTTTTTTAACATTAAATATTTAATAGCAGAATGATCAGTATGAACTATGCATTTGGTACCAAGAAGATAAGGTCTAAATTTATCAAAGGTATATACTATAGCTAAAAGCTCTTTCTCAGTAGTAGTATAATTTCTTTGAGTTTCAGTAAGAGTTTTACTAGCATAATATATAACTTTGAAAATTTTCTCATATTTTTGTCCCAATACAGCTCCAATTGCAAAATCACTTGCATCGCACATTAATTCAAAAGGTTTATTCCAATTAGGTGCAATAATTATAGGTGCAGTTATTAATTTTTCTTTTAAAATATTGAAAGCTTCAACACAGTCTTCATTAAATTCAAATTTAGCTTCTTTTTCCAATAAATGATAAAGAGGTTTAGCAATTTTAGAAAAATCCTTTATATATCTTCTATAAAATCCAGCATGACCCAGAAAACTTCTCACATCGATAATGATAGTAGGGGTTGCAGTTCAATGAATAATTTTCACTTTTTCTTGATCAACTTCCATCCCTTTTTGTGAAACATTGTGACCAAGTACAATGCCTTACGTGACCATAAATTGACATTTTTCCCAGTTAAGAACTAAATTTGTTTCTTCACATCTTTTCGGAACTTTGGAAATATTTTCCAAACAAGACTCAAAAGAAGTTCCAAAAACTGAAAAATCGTCCATAAATACTTCAATTCCTTTATCAATGAAATCATAGAATATTGACATCATACATCTTTGAAAAGTTGCGGGTGCATTACATAAACCAAAAGGCATTCTTCTAAAGGCAAATATTCCTTAAGGACTTGTAAATGTTGTTTTCTCTTGGTCCTTAGGAGCGATAAGTAATTAATGATAACCGGAATATCCATCCAGAAAACAGAAATATGAGTGTCCAGCTAATTTGTCAAGTATTTGATCCAAGAAAGGTAAAGGAAAATGATCATTTCTAGTGGCGTCATTTAACTTCCGATAATCAATACAAATTCCCCATCTAGTAACTTGTCTTGTAGGAATTAGTTCATTTTTATCATTGACAGTGACAGTTACTCCTCCTTTCTTCGGAACACAATGAATATGACTTACCCATTGGCTATCCGAAATAGGATAAATAATTCCAGCATCTAACCATTTTAAAATTTCTTTTTTAACAACCTCTTTCATGATAGGATTTAATCTTCTTTACGGTTCAATAGTAGGTTTAAAATTTTCTTCCATTAAAATTCTATGCATACAAATGGAATGGCTTATTCCTCTTATATCAGCAATAGTCCAACCAAAAGCTTTCTTATAATTTTTTAACATGCCTATTAATTTTTCTTCTTGATCTAAACTTAGCTCAGAAGAAATAATAACAGGTAAAGTTAATGAATTTCCAAGAAATGCATACTTTAAATGTGAAGGTAACATTTTTAATTCCAATTCATGGGCTTTTTTAATTGAGGGTAAAAGTATATCATGTGCCAAATAGAAGCATTCATATTCTTTACCCTTTGATCCAGGTGTAAAGAACATCAGCAGCTTTATAGATCGAGTCCGGATGTATTGTTAGTAGAATGGGTTAATCTAGGCTCACACTACTAGATGTCCAAGGGTGGCTATGGTCGGCCCTACTAGTGACCCTTTCCCTCTCTATAAACCAAATTACAAGAATGTAGTCTGTCACTCTAAAAACTTATCAATTCTACACCCATTATATAATATCTTCCTATTTATTTGCACTTCACCTTGAATAACCCGCACAAGGCCTTCGACTACCCAAGGATTCATGTGATATCTACTAGTTAAGAATTCATCTTCTTCTAGGTATCAAAACTCTTCAACAGATTTTAACAATTTAAATGGCCAATTTAAATAGTAAATTAAGATCTGGCATTAATATCATCACAATGTTTTAAAATATAAATAGTTTCTAATTCTCCAACGAATTTTATATTATCTTATTTATCTTTTCATAATTGAAAGAAGAAAGTAAACTAACTACTCAGAACACATTGAATTTAAACAACAAAACATGATAATAAAACTTTGAATAAAATTACAAATACTTATCTCAAGTGTTTTTCCTACTGAACCTCAGAATTCTTCTCACTCCAAGCAAATAATCTTCAAAAACACCAACTCTTTAAACTCTCAATACAAACTCTAAATAAAATAACTAACTAATTTATGAAGGATAGTAAAATGAGGCCCTAAAGTATCTCTCTAATTCTCTCTCTAGATGGGGCTCTAGATAGGGGGACTAAGTTGGGTGTTTGGCGTTTTACTCTGAAGGAGTAGCCTTCTATTTATAGGCTTCAAGGGTTGCCTCAAGTCACCTCTTCAAAATGTGTCCACATTCAATGAATCTTCTAAAAGGTGTGTCCGACGCCTAGGCGTCGGACTCTGCGTCCAGTTCTTCGCACCTCTTCACTTTAGATCGCACCTCTTCGCAATTAAAACTGTTTCCAAGCGTCCAATTACATTGTATCACGTGTCCTATAAACAAGGAACAACTGTCAGTCTTCTAGAATGTCCAATAACCGCTAACACCGTCAAAATAACCGTCCAAAAGTCGTCAAAAATCTTGACAGATCCCGTATCGACCTGGCGCTTAGGCGCCGGATTCTGGCGCCTAGGCGCCGGATTCTGGCGCCTAGGCGCCAGACCAATAATTTTGACAATTTTGCATTTTGGCTCCATTTTTGCTCCTTTTTGCTCCTTTTTCACTTTTTTTCTTCTTGAACATTTTTTCATCACCTATATCCAAAAACACAAAAATACCTTTCATTAAAGCATAATATCCTTAAAATTTTGATAAAAATCAAGGCATAAAAATTGGTATGTTTTTCATGGATCAGCCAACCCCAAACGCTAATTTCAATCTTGAGCCAAAATCCTCAATTTTGACCTAAAATCCCAAATTCCCTAAATTGAACCTCATGATCAATCAAAATACCCCAATTTCAAATTCACATCAAATTTAAACATGTCCAAATCCAATTTCAATCTATCACAATCCAATTTGATCATTCCATAATCAATTTCAAAAACTCAAAATCATCACATGCATGTTTAAAAGGCCCATCCCCTTATGCATTTTCAAAAGCCCATGGAATCAATTTTAAAAGCCCAACTTGAGCCACATGACAAAGAATTAATCCCTCTTCACCCCATGGCATTTAAATTATCCCATCATGGCATCAAATGAATCATACCATGCATGTACATGGCACTTTACCAAAATTAGGCATGTTGGCATTTGCCATTGAAAATTTATAAAATCAAAAATTCCTTTTGCATGAAACCTTCTCATGGCATCATGCATCATGCCATGACTCATTGACCCTTCCATGGCTATCATGAGGGTCAACTTTGCCAAATTTGGCATGTAGAGGTAACCACTCCCTCTCCCCTCTTCATTTGGATTTACCCATTTTATGAAATTTCTAAACCACTTCCCCATGCCCAAAACAACCATTCAGTTTCATCTAAACCTGCTCAAGGGGTTAAACCCAAGCCTAGCCACTTTACCAAAACTTCAAATCCAATTTGGATTTTCACCATGGAACCACTCTAAACCCATATTGACACCACCACTCAACCTCCCTGACTCACCTAACCCTGAGGGTGACCTGACCCTGGCCGGCTAACCACCCCAGCCGCCGGAAAACACCCAGCCCGAGAAGACCCAAATGGCCAAAAGCCAAAATTAAACTCACCTTAGGTGTCCCACTGTCATTGGCCACTGGAGCACTTCTTCCCTCCACCTAAGCGGCCTCTCTGCCACCTCAGCTTGCCCTGTTGACCACCACAACCATGGCTAAAAGAAGAGCCACCCTCCACTGCCTCAAAAGATGATGAATCAAACCCTAACCAAGCTGTGTAAAATTTGCCCCAAACCATTCCCACAGCCCAAAGAAGTTCATTCCCACTGTCTTTCAGCCTTAATTCCCTCTGCCTGAGCCCAATTTCAGTGTTCAAAATCAGGTCGGAAACAGGACACTCCTCTAAACTCAATAAATTCCCAAATTGATTTGCTACTCACCATACCCTCACCAAATGAAGAAGATCCTCCACAGAAGCCCCATCATAGAGCCTCTTTAACCCATACTTCTCTCAGACCAGAAATCACCTCCTGATCGAGTTCTGGTGTAGACCCAACAAAAGCTTAAATTGGTGCTTGCAGGACCTTCGTGAGGTCACAATGAACTTGTAGAACCAATCTGATTGAGGCCTCCTCTCTCAGACCAAGGTATTGAGCTCTCACCTTAGCCCGAGCTTATTGTGATTATCCATGCATGAACACTATATTTCATACCATACAAGCCATATAGATAGGTTCATCTATGTTAGATGAGTCTATAGAAAAAAATCTGAGGCGATTTGGTTGAGTCTAGCTCGAGATCTTAGGGTTAGAAGGTGGACGACTCTCGAAACGAACCAGTTGAGATGATGAACGAGCATCGTTGGATCGCGCGTATATCCAGTGGATGGCTCTGATTACGTCGGACGGGAGAATGGTCCATAAAGCGCAGGCCAAGTCAACACCCACATGGATGGCATCATTGAATGGTGGATCGCCGCATAGCTTCGAAGTCGCCGAGGTTGAGTCAACGCCGACGTATTTAAGTATGAAATTAGCGGTATTTTTATTTATTTTAATTCCAGAATTTAGAAAATCCATAACTTGGTGTAGAAAATTCATAAAAATAAAATAAAAATATTCTCTTGCTCAGTAAATAGAGGAGAATAATGTGGAACAAAAATTAAAATTATTTGACATGTCTCTGATTTTTAATTAATTAAATATCCTCTGGGATATTTTAATCATAACTCATTAAATAATAATCACCATGGCTTGAAACTTTAGGGGTTGATTCCTCATGTTAATAGGGATATCCTTTGATTTTTCTAAAGTCGGAGGGCATTTCTAGTATGAAATCCCTAATTTTCAAGTTAAACCACCTCTGTCCAATTAAAAAATTATAGTAACTAAAAGATAAATAAAAAAATGTAAAGTTTGATTTGGTAGGTTCGTTAGGGTCAGAGGATTATAAGAAAAATAAAAAATGGATTTCATCAAGTAAAAATGAGGATTATAAGGAAAATAAAAAATGGATTTCGTCAAGTAAAAATGACACTTTAAGTATTTAACTCATTAAAATAAAAGGAAAATTAAATAATTAAAATATAATCAGAAAATCATGAAAACTAATCCACACTAAAGGAAATGGTTAGGGGAACTCCCCATAAAAACTTGAACTCAATATGAATTGGTTTAGCCACTAAACTTGTTTTTCAAATAAAATAGCATTTTTAATATTAAAATAATTATAATAATTAAAATACCCGAAAAAAATCACAAAAATATTTTTTGGAGTTGCTTAGGACCAGAGGAATTTAAGAAAAATAAAATTGAAGTTAAAGCAAATAGTTCATTTTTAACCTATTTTCTAATTTTAAAATAATTAAAAATAATTAAAAAATCATAAAAATCAGTAAAATATTAAAAATGCACAAAAATGTTCCAAATTGCTTCTTGATCACTTAGGAATAATTAGAATATTTTTTTTAATTTTAAAAATAAATTTATAAATTTTAAAAAGCTTAAAATGGATTTTCCTTAATTTTGCATTAAAATAATTCTAATAAATCAAAGAAAAATCACAAAAATATGAATTTTGTTTCTCTGGATTTCTTAAACTCAGAGAGATTTAAGGAAATATAAAACTTAATTTTTAACTTAATATTTTATATTTAATTAATACTCAAAAATCAACAAAAATTTATAATAATTAAAATAAAACCCAAATAATTATGAAAATTGGTCTAAATGGTCCTCTGACCAAGATGAACCTCCAATAATTTTCTTAAGAATAGATCTTTTACCATGGCTAAGTAAATAAATTAACATGGAAAATACCTAATTTTGAATTACAATAATTATAAAAAATAAAATAAAAATCAGAAAATTATATTTTCTCATCTGATATTTTAATTAACTTATGAATGGGGTAACATAAAAATTTCAGTCATTTGAGTTAAATTTAAAAAATTATGAAGTGATAAGCCTAAAAGGGTAAAATAGTAATTTTAGGACTTAAGCCTTAATTAATATATAGGACTAACTAAAGGGAAAATGGGCAATGAATAATCTTAATTGATATTCTTATATGATTGAAACATAAGAGATTAGGAGGGAGAAACCAATTCACCACTTTTCCACATTAAGGGTAAAATTGTAATTTCTTAAATTATTAAAATTTGGAGGTTAATCAGATTTGATGATCATAAAGTAAGGTGATTTGATCTAGGAAGATTTTAAATCATTAATTTAAAGCCCCCAATGGTTGAATGATAATGCAATCTTCGATAAAGATCAAATGCCACTTAAATTAATATTCCCTTAAAATTATAAATCAACCCATGAAAGCTTAAGGGCTAGGAAGTGAATCAAATTTAATTCTAGCTTCATTTAATGAGGTTTAGAGAAAAAGAACACAATCATTTACAAATATTTTTAAAAACACTACTAGCCCAACCTTAATTAAATTGGCTAAGTCCCCTAATAATTGAATTTGCCCCTAAAGGCTTTCACTCACGTAACTCATGATTGAGACATCAAATGATTGTTGCCCCATGTCGGCATATTTTAATTTTAATTTAAATAAATAATTTGAAAAGTAATATTTGATTTTGAAAATAATTTTAAATTTGAAAATTTTAAGATATGAAATCAAACTGATCTCACATCCCGAATAGTTTATATAAACGAGCACCGCATCACAAACCATGTATCTATCCCGAAGAATAGACACATTGCTTCGATGATGGGGCTCGATTAAATAAACTAGAAGATTTGTGACATCCGTTTGGTTTGCGAACCAATTTTATAAGCCGACAAATTCCCCGTTTAATATGAAAACATTAAACGGGGTTTATATTACTCAGGTTCTTAAAATTCCCTATAAGGGCAAGCCTCTATAGTTAATTACATCTTAAGTGACGGAAATCACCTAAGAAAACTCTCGATAATAATCAGTAGTTCTGCTCTCAAGAATTTCAAAGTTTAAGTTTTCAAGGGATTGAATTTTAGAATTTCAATAGGGAATGGATCAAATTTAGAGCATTATATTTTGGGAATCCGAAGGAAGAAAGGAAGGAGAAATCACATATTCGAAGCGAACTTCGGTAATTTCCCGAATATCCTATTTGTTTGGCTTGAATTTAGGAAAGTCCTAATATTTATTTAATGTTTTGATCTTGCCAATTTTAATTAGTTAAGACTTATATTTGTATAATAAAATCATACAAATAGCCTCGAAGATGTGAGGGTTTATGTCGCATCAGACGACTACCTCGGAAATCCTAAGACCGGTTAGGGCTTAATTTACATGATATGATCATGCAAATGCCTAACGAAGAGTTGAGGATTTATGTTGCACTAGTGCAAACCACCTCGAAGTCCTATGGCTTGGTTATTTAATTCTAAGAAAGTTTTGTTGAAGTAGATCCGAGTTTCGTCGATGACGATGGCCGAGCTGCCCACCATGCTCCGAGCTCCTTGTTGTTGCAGAGGTTTGGTTTTAGAAATCATAAATCAGGGGATGAGAGAAGTGTTCTGGTTTAGAGAAGATCTTAAAATCCAGGTGTTTTTAATATTTTAATTAGACAAATCTTAAAGTTGATTATAACAACACCGGTTAAGATCCCATGACTCCATCCTTCCGGCATCGTTATTTTTATCGGATTCACTTAGTCCGGATGAATTTGCTAAACTCAATCGAATGAGTTTCACACTTTCATTTAGACCGTGGGAAATCCCGTTAGCAACACGTAGGTTACATCATCCGAGATATTCCCGATCATCCAACAAGACGTTTTAATTTAATTGTAGTTGTAATTTTGTTGTTCTGTTTGTGATTAAATTTTGAGTTGTCTTATATTTTGAAATGTTGTGGCGGTGAGTTTTATCTTGTAATGACTTTTAATTTAGTTTTAGTTTCAGTTTTAGGGACTATCCTAGAGGTGTAGGTTTTCATGCAACAGTTATTTATCATGCAAGAAAAGTAAGTGCGATGCGATTAAATAAATTGCAATAAAGTAAATTGCAATCAGATAAAAACGTACCTGGAGGGTCTTCCCGTCATCCCAAGCTGAACTTAAAACACAATTAGAATATTTAAGCATTTAAAGTAAGTTCCTAGGTAAAGCTAAAGGAAGGGTTATGGTTTTCTACCAAGTTCCTAATCCTATAGCTAGTCATTTCCTATGACGTCTGAGCTCTTGTATTTTAGTTTGAGGACGATTTTCTTCATCAAAGAACAACTAAGTTCAATTGTTCTTATAAATATCCTATCATATTGAGGAAGTGCTTAAGACGAATCTTAAACATCTTTTCAATATTTCTAGGATTGTTTTAAGTCCAAATGAATTAATCATCCGAGAGTTTAAGTTTTGTTATCTTGCTCAGTGAACTAGGACATTTGAATATCCTATAAGTGAAGTAACGCTTCTTTTAACACTCCTTTTTAAGAGTTATGGCATCACGAGCTTTCGAGGGTAAATGGATGTTCAAGTGGTTTATGATTTAATTTTAGTTAATGGATTTAAGTTTGGAATAGTGTTCAAGTTGTTTTAGATTTATTTTTGAATTCTTCATGTCTTAGGTGATGTTATATTTAATTCAATTTAATTTAACTTAACTTAATTTAATTTAATGTGGTTCAATTTAATTTAATTTAATTTTAAGTTAATTTAATATGATATGGTTCGACTTAATTTTATTTAATTTGATTTAATTTAATTTGATTTAGTTTTAATTTAATTTAGTTTAATTTAATTTAATTTAATTTTAATTTAATTTAATTTAATTTAATTTAATTTAATTTAATTTAATTTAATTTAATTTAATTTAATTTAATTTAATTTAATTTAATTTAATGTGTTTTAATTTAATTTAATTTAATTTAATTTAGTTTAATTTAATTTGATTTAATTTAATGTGCTTTAATTTAATTTAATTTAATTTAATTTAATTTAATTTAATTTGTTTTAATTTAATTTAATTTAATTTAATTTAATTTAATTTAATTTAATTTAACATTTTATTTTAAAGGGATTTGCTTTAAATAATTTAACTTTAATTTAATTTAATGATTAAATCTTTTAGCATTTTAAATCTTAAACTTGGATTATCATTTTAATTAGGAATTAAATATTATTGGGATGATTAATTTAGGGATTCTTAAATTAAAGAACAAATTTCTTCCTAATAACATCCCTATTTTAATAATTCCAAATTTATTATTCTTCCAAATTTAATTAATTGTTTTATTAAGGTTTATTTTAATTATTTTTAAATTGTTTAGTAGGTTTCTACCCTTTAATTATTTAAATTTCAATCATCCAAATCAGATTAAGATCAAATATTTTACTCTTTCATTTTATTAAGCCTAAAGTTTTAATTAAAGGTTAAAATTTTAATTACCATTTTGCCCTTCAAGCTTAATAATTTCATAACTCATTAAACTGAGCTCAAATAAACTTGAAATTTTTATGTGACTTCACTCATATGTCAATGAAGACATTAGAGGAGAAAATGTGATTTTTCTGTATTTAATTTATTTATGTAATTATTTTTGGTGGAAAATAGAGATTTCCAAGGAAAATTTAATAATATGACCAAGGAAAAGTTTCTATCCTTAGGAAAATTATGGGACATTCCTAATGACTAGAGGACCACTTGGACCAAGTTTGGTGATTTTTTGAATTATATAATTTTTATTATAATTATTTTGATTTTTGGAGTATTAATTAATTTAAAAATAAAATAAAGTTTGAAAAATGAATTTTATATTTTTCAAAAATCTCTCTGATATCAAGGAAATCAGAGAATCAATTTTTGTAATTTTCTAATTTTTCTTTGATTTATTAGAATTATTTTAATAGAAATGCTTAGAAAATACATTTTTTTATTTTAAAATTACCCTAGGGCTTTAAAATTTAATAACTCATCATAGAGACCTAGGAAAAATATGGGATTTGTTCCTAAGTGACTAAAATTCAAAATGTGACATTTTGGTGAATTTTATTATTTTTGTGATTTTTATTATTTTTTAATTATTAAAACATTAAAATAATGCAAAAAATCAACTTTTTTAGAAAATTGAAATTTTAATTTTCTTAAATTCCCCTAATATCAGAGAGGCTCCAAAACCAATTTGGTGAATTTTTTAAAAGTATTTTGAAAATTATGAATTTTTTAAATTTAATTTTGGTTAAATGGCTTAATCAACCCATTTGATAGGGCTAACCAAGTCCAATTGACTTCAAACTTTTATGGTGGGTTCCTCTGATCCTAAAGGTCAGTGGAGAATTGATTTCAAATCAATGTGATGTATGATTAGCTCTAATTAATTAAGAACCTATTTAGGGTGTTTAAGCCAATTAGGGTTATTCCAAGTGAATTAATTCAAAACCTATTTTTCCTAGGGTCCTCTGGGTCATAAGAAACATCACCAAATTTTCCTATAATTTATTTCACAACATGCTAATTATTGGATTTAAAATACTCAAAATAGTAACATGAATTTGAAAAATCAATAACTTCTCATAGGGATGGCCTCTGACTTTGGAAAACTCAGGGAATGTTTCCAAATTCAGAGGCTTCAAAAGCCCTATGGTCTCATGCCATGGTGAATTTCCTATATGCATGGAGAATTAAAACAATGCAGAGGGTAAATAAATCATTAAAAATAAAATACTGGATGAAATTAAATGATTTCTTTTCCACATTATTCTCCTCTCTTCATCGAGCAAGAGGGTATTTTTATTTTATTTTTCTGATTTTTCTACACAAAGTTATGAATTTTCAAAGTTTCTGATATTTAATAAATACATTAAATACCCTATTTATCTACTTATCCACGTGGCGCCAGCGAAACATCGGCAGCTCCGAAGGGGTACGTGTCGCGCTGTGATTGGGCGCCGCCATCTGAGTCAGCCGTCCCGGGACCCGCGGTTCACGTAACATTCTCTGATCCGGCGCAATCTGAACCGTCCGCTCGATACACGCGCGATCCAACGGCTCCTGGTCATCGTCTACGACTGGTGTGCACCGTGACCGTCAACCTTCTAACCCTAATTTCTCACTCGATTCTCAACGGATTTTCGTGTTCTTATGCTTCTATGGATTCGTCTTGAAGAGACGAATACATCCATACGGTAAACATGCATTTAAATTGACTCAAATTAAAATGAGAATCTCCGGAAGCTCGGGAAGAAGAGGGAGTCCATACCTTTGCTCGGAGAAGTGAAGCTTCGATCCGAGAGTTGTGTCACCTTCAATCGGGTCCAAGTAAGCTCCGGATGAAGTCCTTGGCACAGTGAATTGTCCTAGCTATGAAAGTGACCACGGCCGATCACAAAGCTTGGAGGCCGGAGCAACTCGGGTGGCTCGGAGATGGGGCTTTCAGTGGGAAACTTCTCCTCTTGGTCCAGTGAAGGTGTAGGACCAATCAATTTGGGGATTGGCTCACCGTGAAGAAGTGTCCCGGTTTTTGGGCTAAAGTTCGAGCTCAAAATCGAGCTCACTGGAGGGAATTGTGGCCGGAATTCGAGTGGGGATCAAGTGCTCTATGTGTGGAGAGTGATCCGGAATGATTTTGGCGAGTTTCCTTAAGGTTTGGTTCGAGCACCTCTCATGGCCGAGAGGGGGTGGTGTTTAAATAGGCATGGCCGGAGGCTCTCCCGGGGTGGCCAAGGGTTGGGATCGACTGCTCTTGGCATGTGAAGAACAGCCATGGTGGCCATTGGGCATGGGGCAACTCGGCAAGGTGGAATTCCAAAGTTTGGCTCCTCCCAAGGTCTCGGCCATGGTGTTTTCCGGCGACCCGGGCGGCCGGCCGGCAGGCATGGGTCACCCTCGGGTCCGGGTGGGTCAGGGTTGGAGGTTTGTGCAATCAATTGGCCATGGACATGTGTAAAGGGTTTGGATTAAAATGGTATGGGGAGAGACTCATTTTGGGTCCAAATGGGTCAACCCACCATTTTGGGTTTGGTGCACCCTTCCATGGATGATTTGGGCTGAGGGAGGATCGGGTGAATCAGCTAGAAAAGGGTGGAGAGGTCACCATCCATGAATATTTTGATTAATCATGGATTAAGGTGAAGCATTAAAAGGGTTAAAACCTTTTTAAGGGGGCTTAAAAGAGGCTCCTCCTTTTGCCATTAATGGCTTGATCACATGTCAAACCTTCTGGCTTCATGTGGCTTGTTCATGGCTTGCATTTGGCTCCATTTGGCTTGGGAAAAGTTTAGTCAACTTCATAAAAATGGATTTTAAGGATTTAGGATATTTTGGTGGAAAGTTGGATGAAGCTTTATTTAGAATTATTTGATCATTGGATTAGGACTTAGGGATGATTTTAATTGAATGCATGATGAAGAGAATTTGTCATATGGGCCTTGGATTGATTTTCCCCCTTTGGATTTTGGTGGAGATGGGCTTTAGGAAGGTTTAAGAAAGTGGGCTTTTGGTTTTGGAAATAAATTTATGGATGGGGAATTTGTGAAGGATTGGGCCAAACAAATGTTGGTTTTAGCTCATGGATGGGTTATGAGTGATTTGGAGCAAATTTGGGATGGTTTGGGTTTGAATTGGGTTGGATTTGGGCTTTTTTTTTTGTGAATGGGCCAATATAGGTCAAATTGGGCTAACTTGGGCCAATGTTGGGCTATGGTTGAAATTGATGTAAAATAAATGTTGGGAAATGTTTATGGGAGTGTTTCAAAGAGGTTTTGGCTTTGGTTGGGTTTTGATTTTGGGGTTTGGGTCTATTTGGGCTAGGTTTAGGTTTAGGTCAAAATTAGGCCTTTTGATTTTGGGTTGAATTTGAGTGGGGTTTGGGTCTAAATTTTGGGAAAATCATGTTAGTGTTTTGTTTATGGGGATGCTAAGGAAGGTTTAGAAAAGATTTGGGGTTAATTGGAGTTGAATTGGGTGAGTTTGGGCTAAGTTTGGGTCATGGGTTCAAATTGGGCTTTAAGGCCCAAAGTGAAATTGGATTCAAATGTCAATCAAATTGGACTTGGATTTGGTCTAGATTGGTGTTGGGGATGTTGAATTGAAGTTTAGAATTGAATTGGACCAAAATTTGGGTCAATTGGGTAGGTTTGGTTTGACATTGGGTTCACTTTGGGTTAAAATGGGTCAAATTGGGGATTTTGATAAAAGTGGGGTAAATTGACAAAATTGGCCCATGGTGTAGTTGAACAAAATGAAATTGGGAATATTTGGGATTTTACTAGAATTTTCTGGGAATTTTCTGAATTTTTGGATTTTTTGGCTAAGAGGGGTATTTTGGGTATTTGGAGGGTATTGGGAGGTATTTTTGGAATTTTTGGTATTTTTGGGTATGGATGATTAATTTGATTGGTGAGGAAATGTTTAGGAATGGTTTTGGGGAATTTTGGGTGATTTGGAAATTTTGGAAGATTTGGGTAATTTCGATGGTTTTGGGTAGAGCTAGGCGGGTGTAGGGTCCTGGGGTCAAAATTGAAAATTTGGAAAATTGAAGCTTGGGTGAATGTAAGTGGAATGAAATCATTTTGGTTGAGCCATGAAGCCACATCAAGCCCACATGAGCCATGAAGGGACTCATTTGAGGCACCCACTATGTTGTTCCTAACCCTCTTAGCCAAGGGCTTAGGGGTTAAAGACCATCCATGTGAATCACCTGCATGAGTTAGGAGGTCAAATTGGGTATGGGTGTGGTTTTAAGAGGTGTGTGAAAGTGTAGTGTATAGGTGTAGTGTGTGTGTAAGTCAGCCCCCTTCACCAGACCAGGCCACCTGGGGCAGTCCTAAGGCCAAAGAATCCTATAGGAACTCATCCTTTAAACTTCCACATTTAATTTCAACCCTCTAGGTGATTAGGGGTCTACAATCAAGTTTGTGGAGTTTGCAGGGAGTTAAGAAGTGGTTTGAATTTCTAAGTGGTGGGTCCCAATTCTAATTCTCTAGGATAGTCAAAGGAAAAGCCTAAGGCTAGATCCTAAGTACTAAAGAGAAGAAGAGAAGACCTCACCAAAATTGAGGTCAACACCCCACTTAAGAGATAATTAAAATATCAATTTCATTGAGCAAGCATTAAAACATTATTAATAAACCCTAATTGAGCATGGGTGATTGATTTAACTACATGATGAAACCAAATGAACTCTAAGTTGACCCAAAGTTTTTAGAAAGATGTTCAGGGTTATGCCCCGAGCACTTCCTCAATTTAATAAGTTATATTAGAAGAACAATTGGATTTCATTGTTCTTTGATCAATAAAATCATCCTTAACACACGTTATGGACCCACCAAGTTATGAAATAGGATCCTCTATTGGACTTAAACCTCTGAACTCTAATTATCACTTCTATATCTGCTTTAAAATGCTAAACATTTCAGCGGATGTACTCGAAGACTACTAGGTATGCATTTATGATTATTGCAATTTGCATTGCTTTAATTAAATGTTCTACAACATCTTCTATGTCATACTAGTGATGATTATTAAAATAGCAAAACCAAACTCACATGTCAAAACTATTCTATTGGATCTATTCCCCTTTGAATTCTCGATATCTAATCGTGAAAACTTTAAACTTTGAAATTCCTGAGAGCAAAATTACAGATCTTTATTGAGAGTTTTCTTGAGTGACATTGGTCATTTAGAATGTAATTAACTATAAGGGCTTTCCTTTATAAGGAACTTTAGAACACAAGTAATATAAACCCTACCTAATTCATTTGTATTATGTAAGGGAACTTGTCCGCTTATATAAAATTAGTTCGCAAACCAAATGGATGTCATAAATTTATTAGTTTATTTAATTGAACCTCACTATCACGTAATGTGTCTATCCCTCGGGATAGTGCATGGATTGCGATGTATGATTCATTTATCTAAATTATTAAGGATATAGGATCGGTTTCGTCTCGTATTTTCAACATCAAAAACTACTTTCCAAATTATTTAAAACTATATATATACTTAAATTAAATCAAAATCGAAGAAAGTGGTCGACAGTCCCCTGGGGCAAACTTCTTTTTGTGTACATGTTTGTTAAAATACTTGGCATTCATCCGCTTAACTCATTCGCCTTTTGCCTCAAGCCACTCCTAAATCATCCTTGTTGAAAGCTGAGGTGGAGAGTATCCTGTAGGTGTAACTTTTATATTCAACTAGTAACATGGCTTCCATTCCACGACACAACATAAAGGGGTCTTTCTAGTGGACATGGATAGTGTTGTTTGGATCTCCCAGAGCACCGAAGGGATCAGGTCTACCCATTCACTCTTTACTAGTTCTACCTTTTCCTTAGCAAATATTTTGTTTGCAGCATTTGTCGGTCCGTTTGTTCGAGGGTGATGTAAGGAAGTAAATTTGAGGTTGATCCCTTGACTCTTAGAGAAATATTATACTTATTTGTCGGTAAATTGGGTCACATCATCTGTAACTTTAATGAGAGGTAATCCATATCAGAAGGTTACGTCAGTCCAGATGAATTTCCAGACTACCTCCATCATTTTGTGTGTTAGATGCTTTGCTTCTACCCATTTGGAGAAATAATTGATGACCACCAGTAAAAACATCAGTTGTCCTCTTCACGGGGGGCAAGGTCCCGGGATGTTGAGGACCCACATATTGAACGGCTAAAGACTGATGATCAAGTCAAGTTTTTGGGCTAGTCATTGGTGTAATTGTCTCTATTTATGAAATTTTGTACTCTTTCAGGAATATTATTTGGTGACTTTAAGCAAGTCTGGCTTGAAGTATGTCACTAAATTTGGTTAGCTAGTGTCTTTCTCCCATAATGACTCCCACACCCTCTGCCATGAACTTCTTAGATATTTTCTTCAACCTCTTCTTCCCCAATGCACTTTAGGTATAAGGACATGGCCAACTTTCTGAAGAGTTTTCCTTTGACTAGTAGGTATTGGGTAGCCTTATATTTGAATCTCCTGCGATTTGTGACTTCTTCGTTGATTCCCCCGTGCTTAAGACCATCCAACTTTTCTTCTCCTCCTGGTGTATCTCTATTGCTAGTGGTTCTTTGATCAAGGGTCGACCGAGTCTTTTAGGTATTCCTTCTTATGTATAAAGGCTTTGGAAAATGTTTGATATTCAAGCTGAAAAACCGACCAATCTTTGTCTTCACCTTCCCTAGGTACTTCGCCATTGTCTTGTCCCTGTTTTCAAATTCCTCGTTGATCTAGTTCACTTTGAGTTGTGATTCCACCTTACCATTATGTAGAGAACTCCCATCTCTAATTCTTGGTGAAATCCTGCAATCAAACCTTCATATTTTAATTTGTTGTTATTTAATGGAAAATTTACCTCGATTGAGTGGTAGAAATTTTCCTCTGCGGGACTGCATAAGAAAACTCTAAGTCCAACACCAGATTGGCTAGATGCCCCAATGGTGAATAGAGTCTAGGTTAATCTCTTGATAACCAGATCCTTGTTTTCCCCTCTTGGTTCAGATGAATCTGCAAGGAAATCTGCAATAGCTTGTGCCTTTACTACCATCCAGAGAATATATGAGATGTCAAACTCGCTGAGTTCCATGTCCCATTTGAGTGGTCAACTGAAATACTTTGGCTTGGTGAGAACATATTTTAATGGGTGATTTGTGATAACTTGTATGAGGTGTACCTGAAGTATGGTCGATGCCTTCATGCTGAAATGACCAAGGTGAATGTCAGTTTCACCATTATTATATGCAGGAGTTCGGCACCTTTGAGGACCTGACTAGTGTAGTACACTTGGTTGCTGCTTTCTAAGTTTTTCTCTAATCAAGATTGAACTGATGTCTTCGGGGTTGACCTCAAGGTAAATTTAAAGCTTTTCCTTCGGTTTCCGGCTCTGAAGGAGGGGAGGAAAGGTGAGGAACTGCTTGAGGTTTCTGAAGGCCTCCTCACATTTCGGTGTCCACTCGAAACATTTGGCTCTTCTGAGTAACTTAAAGAATGGGGCGCACTTATCACCTGAATTAGAGCTGAACCTACTCAAACTTGTGATCTGAATGGTTAGTTTCTATATTTCCTTTGTGTTTTTAGAGGAGGACATATCGAGAAGTGCTTGAATCTTTTTTTAGGTTAGCCCTTATGCCTTCAAGGATTAGTAAATACCCCAGGAATTTGGCTATCGAGATCCAAAGGTGCACATCAGTGGGATTTATTTCATGTTAAACTTTTTAAGTGTTAGAAATGTTGCTTTTAGACCCTCAATGTATTTTCAACGAACTGACTCTTAGCCAGTACATAATCGACATACACCTCAATTTTTCTTCCTTTTTTAATTTTCAAAAATTACATCCATGAGGCGTTGGTAAGTCACCCCAATATTTTTAAGCCTAAAGGGCATTACATTGTAGCAAAAAAATCTCTCAAAAGTAATAAAAGTGGTCTTTTTTCGCTTCAGCTGGGTGAATCTTGATCTAATGGTACTCGGAGAATGTGTCAATAAAACTTTCGACTGAGTGGTCGATCGCCGAATCCACCAGAGCATCGATCCTTGGTACATGGTAAGAGTCCTTTAGGCAAGCAGAGTTTAGGTTATTAAGTCCACACACATCCTCCATTTTTCATTGGCCTTCTGCACCATCACCACTTTGGAGACTCAGTTAAGTTATTGTACTTCTCGAATGTACCTTGTCTCCTCCAGCTTTCGTACTTCCACTCGGATGGTCCCACCAACGTTATGGTCGAGCTTTTGATCTTCTGTTTTATGGGTCAAACTGATGGATTGACGTTCAATTTGTGGCAAACGACATTAGCTGACATGTCAGGCATCCCAACGGTCATCCACACTAAAACAACTCAATTTTCTCAGAGGATTTGCATCAACAGCTCCCTTTAATCTGCATCAAAAGCTTCACTTATCGAAATACATCTACATGGTTCTCCTTCAATCATTGAAACTTCATGAGTGGTCTCATAAGTCTCAAGGCCACCTTCGACTGTCGGAACATCTAAGGGGTCGTGCTCCACATTGTTTATGTCTTGCAAGTAGCAAAATCGGGATTGTTCCGAGTTACTCCTGCCCGTGATAGTTTATCCATCTCTAGGAAACTTGACAACAACATGTTAAGTAGAGACCACTTCATTGAAATCACTCAGTAGCGGTCAGTCGAATATAGCATTATATGTAGGGGTTAAATCCACCACGAGGACATCTTCTGTGAGCGTAAAATGTTTCTCATTTTCTCCCCAATGCACTCGGAGCCCGAACACTCCCAGTGCTTCCTTCCTTTCACTCGAGAATCCATACAGTGGACTGACCGGCGTAGTCATTTGATCGGTAGTGACGCACAATCGGTCAAATACTTGCTTGAATAGTGCATTTACAAAACACCATGTATCAATGAGAATTCTTCCTACTTGATAATTGTTGATTACACCATTATTACATTGTCATCATTATGTGGGTTTCCCTTTGTGTTGAGATCCTCATCATTAAAGTAAATAGGTCGATGGCCTTTGGGTTTTGATGCAAAGGTTGCAGCGCAGAGTTCCCTCGTTTATTGTCTCTTTTGGTTTACTCTCCTAGGTGGTTTCTTTCCTCCAAAGATTGCGAGCACATATCTCGTGATGTGGATGGCATTGGTGCGGATGTGCCTATCGGTTGTTGTTGACCTCATTTTTGAGGTCATTATTTTCTCTCTCTTTAGAGCCTAGGATTTAGCCTTAGGATTTTCCTATTTTGGACTCTCTTAGAGGACTAGACTGGGACCCACCATATTTAGAAATTCAAGCCATTTCCTCGCTCCTCGAAGTTTCATATGGACGGCTCTAAATCCTCGACACTTAGTTGAGTCGATTAAAAGCCGACGTATTGAAACTCTTGTCGAGTTCCTATAAGGATTTAAAAGTCATAGGTGGACCCCACTGCGTGCGACGTTTGACTTTTGGCAACGAGCAATATGCTTGGCTATGGTTCTCGCTTAGGCGAAGACCGATCATCAATTTGCTCGTTAAATGGCTCCAGTCGGGTCAAAATAAATTCATTTTTGCCACGTTGCGCAAATTTAATTTAAATTGACTCGACAATCGGCGAACTTGTCCGGATGGCCCCGGATGACGAAACGGACTGCGCCGATGCGTCCGGAACGTCGATTTTAGCCGGGAAGGACATATAATTTGATAAGGTTTCGAGTCGGCTCGAATCGCGCGTAAATTGACGATTTTAAATAAAATGATAATATAAGTAAATGTTTTTTTTATATATGATAAATATATATTATTTTCCTTACCTTAATCCTATGGTTCGTGAAGCATGATTACTGTTCATTGTCTCTTATCTCACGCACGCGCCTTCGATCCCCTTTCCCGTGCCCTAACCGGTCCCTGCCGTCCTCTTCTTCGGCGACGACCGATTTCGAGAAGCTTCTTTTGCCGGTTTCCCGGTCACCTCTCCCTCCTCCGACCATAACCGATACTCTCTCTGGTTGTAACTTCCGGTTGCGTTCTTGTAACAAACCCCCGCCCAAGCGAATCAGGTAACCGCTCGATGCTTGGTTTTGAGTGTGGCTCCTTAGTGAGATGGCCTTCCTTACCTCTTTGTGTTTTCACCGACGGTGAGCACATATCATTCGTCTGTGCCTATAAATACCCCTTCAGGAAATGTTTGGTCGGCCGGTGATTCAATTCATGAGACTTGGGATTCTTTTAACGAGTGTTTGGAATCTCGTTCGTTCGACTCCATTTTTTTTCGCTGCAACATTTCTTTAGTTCTCGCAACCATACGCGAAGGCCCCTTTCTTTCTTTGATTGTAACCCGTGAGTTTTTCTCTATTTGTTTATAAGCTGCGAGGAATTATTCTTTTTTTTTTTTACGCATTCTTTCACTGCAAGAAGAAAAAAATGGTAAATCCAAGTCTTCATCATATAGATCTACTTCAAGATACTTAACTCTGTGTCCTTTTTACCTCACGCTTCCAATATGACTTATTTCTTGAGGAATATATGTAAATCTCTGCATCCTTTTTTTTTTCATTAGTTGGTTTGCAATAGCGCTAGCTTTTCCTATGGTTTATTGTGTCAAGCTATCAAGCATTGAATTCTCGATTTTCTTTCGACAATGGCAGTTAATTCTTTTTAGAGAATAATGCTGAATTGTATTTGATTAAGAACGATGTTGGTTGATCTTAATGCTGTTAATATTTGGGAAGAGCGCTATTATGCTCTCTTGTGATATGGATGGTCATACTCAAATGTACAAATTTGATTCGGGTAAAGGATTATGAGAGTTCTTGCTTCTTGATTTTAATTATTCATGACTAAGATAAGATTAATTTAAGCCATCCGGAATTTGCAAGGATTGTTGAGAGATGATGAGTTGATGGCTCACATGTGTTGAGATTCATGTAGTTTTTTTTTTGGTGCTAAATGCATGTAGGAATTAGCAATTAATCACGACTGACTTACCTTCTTTTGTTGGGCAATTTCGAATGTTTCTTGATGGGATTCATGAAAAAGAAAGGGGAAATTATTTGAGCTATACATTTGATATGTTTTGTGAATTATATCCTGAGTTTATGCTAGAACCCGTGATCATTTGAGACGAATTTAAAGACAAGGAACATACTTCAGTTTTTTTTTCTTTTTCTTTTTTCTCTTTGATCTAGTGTGGCAAATTCATTCTTGATGATTTGGTTTGTATTTTATATTGGAATTGCTCAATTACACTACTTCTTGATATGATCTTCAGTGATATTTATTTATTCATGTGATGATAAATTTTGGAGTTAAATTGTTTAATGGAAGAAATGAAGAGAAGCTATATGAATGAAGTTCTATTTGAAAACTTCCAAATCTGACAAAGAAATTTGTAATAACTTAGTTCAGGAAGATTTGCATGCGTACCACTCAGCTTTTGGGTAATTTACATATAAAACACATGCTTCTTTGAAATTTACATTTCTAATACTATAAATGTTATTCTTTAAATCTCTATGAATTTAGTGGCTTATGCTCTGCTTCAGTTATTCTTATAATTCTGTCAGGTAACTTGAGTATAACATTCAGTGCTATTCCGGTATAATTCATGCTAAAAGAAAGTTGCATAAAATAGGCATTCCTGGATGAATATCTTGCATTGTTATCTCAGTTATTATTGTAATTCATGCACTTAGGAGCATTTGTTTTACTGAACATATAGGATATGATTTGAACTTGTGATTCCTTCCCATAATAGGAACGGCTGGGACTAGCTTGTTTACTGCTCCATTTAGCACTGGTTACTGGTTAAACATTTGTAGTTATTACTATCATTTGTTAGTCCAAATGTTTACAAATTTGTTTCAATTGGCTGGGTGGGCTTTAGTTATAACTGTTGCTGTTAATTGAGTTGGAAGGATGGAACATATATACCATTCGATTCCTTGAGTATTCAGGTGTTTGGCACTTGAATTTAAAACGGATTTATAAAATCTGTAATTCTTAAGCATTTACATATTTAAATCTTCAAATTCTTGAATATTTACATATCTAACACCTAAACCTTATTATCATTATTTTTTTTTTATGATTCATACTATCTAAATCTTTCATTTCATATCAAATTATTAAGTTATATGTATGCAAATAAGTGAGGTTTAGGTGGTATGTTTATAAACCTTCCCTGATGAATCAATTCAGAAATATGATATCTTTGGAATTTTGATGAAATAACAGTTGAAGCAGTTAACACATTGCGGCTTGGCTTTGCTCTGATCTGAAAGTTATGACTTCAATTACTTCCAAGTTATAAATAAAAGTAATTGTTGTCAGTTTAATCTCTTTATTTTGGCCTATTGAAGCTGATCTATTTAAAGCTTCCATTGAAAATCCTTGGAATTCCTTTAATTTGATCTGCTGAAATCTGACCTTCTTCTTTTTTCTTTTTTTTGTGCATACGTGTAAACTGATGCTGAATATGAAATTGATACTAAAACTTGAGTATTATTGGATGGCTCATTTCTCAGTATTTATAAGTGACGATTTTACACAAGCTTGAAAGTTATATGAGATAACTTAAAGCAATCTTGAAATACATGTATACTGAACTTTGAACCTTTGAGGCCTTCCTCTGTTCTACTTTATTGAAGTAGATTTTTTTTTTTTTGGGATTTTGTGGGGCTTCTCTAGCTCGGTTTATTAAAGCTAGACTTTTTTTTTACTTTGCTTTAACTAGTTGAAGCAGTTTTTTTAATTTCTGAAGTTGAATTATGGCAGCTTCATTTTTTTTTTGCTAAAACTGAATTCTTGGAATTGAATACCTGGGCAAGCTTTAACTTATTTGAATTGGTTTTATGCATTAGAAATTGAACATGTGAATGCATAAGAACTGAGTGGTATGCTTGGAATAAATTGAAGTTCAAACTAGATTAATATATATATATATATATATATATATATATATATATATACCTGCGGATTAGAGCTGAAAGGTTCTTGGTTTCTCTCAAATAGTAAACTTTGAGTTCAGTTTTATGGATTCTTCTTTTTTTAGAGTCCCTGAATCAGGATTATTTATTTTCAACCCAATAACATATCACTAATTATGCATTATTGAACATAGGAGTACTTGGTCATGACAGTTTTCACTCTTATCATCTACTATGAAAATGTTATGCAGATTTTTTTTATTTTTTTCGGTTGGATGGTGGGATGATGCTATACTTATTCCTTTGATCTAAGTCGTTGATATATACCACCATCTAATTTTTATTTTTTTAAGAAAGAAATGATGAATCTTATTTAAGCAGATGCATAACGTAGACCTTATGGAAAAGGTGTGGATCTTATGTGTGCCTCAATTTTGTGTTTGTTCATTCCTTGAGAAATGATAAAACCATAAGTTTGCATAAGGGACTATTGGTGAAGTCAAATCATGGAATTGGATATTTAAGAGATTTTTTTTATTACTCTGAATTATTTCGAAAGTTGTAACTAACTTTATATTGTCCCGTGGTTAGGAATTGAGGAGTTGCAGCAGTTACATTTTATGTTGTGAATCATTTCCTTCTGGATGTCGCAGCTTGATAATTAGTCATTATATGATATGCGTAAATCTTAACATTATGAAGAGTGACAAAATTATTAAATTATATGGATGTTAAAATAAAAGGAAAGGTTAGCATGTGACTTATCTTGGGAATTTATACACTTCTACATGTTAAATAGTAAGAGCTCTTTTATTTGGAAATACATATGGAATATCAAAGTGGGTGTATAAGTTGGACATGCGAGGTACAGGCAATGATGCACAAACTTCAATAATCATGCTTTTATAGCTGAAATAAAAAAAATCAATACTCAATTTTAGATGCCCATTTTATCCTATAGTTTAGGTAGCTCTAATTCCTACCTTTAAGAAATTTGTGAACCAACGACAGATACTACAACACCGGATATTACACTGACACAGTAACGAATACTACAACAACAGATACTACAACACCCAGTATTATACTGATACGATAACAAGATATTACACCACACTTGCACGATAAATAAATACCACACTCACACAACAGATACTACACCACACTCACACAACAGATACTACACCACGCTTGCACAGCAACAAACACTGCACTTGCACGACATCAGACACTATATTAGCATATCAAATCAAATTCAACAAATACAACACATCAAACACATCATATCAAACACAACACATATAATTATCAAACCTATTATACACATCACATGTTAATTATCACCCGCCATATATTAAATATCACATATATACACATAACACATGTAGCACATCTTATTAAATATCACAACACACATACCACTTATTAAATATCACACACACATATAGCACATATTAATATCACACACACACATCACATACCAAATATCACACATATACACTATATATTAAATAACACATAACATACCATACACTACACATCACACATCACATAACAGATACTACATATCAGATATTACACTCGTAAGAATACAGATACTGCAATCACAGATGCTACATTTTCAAAGTTCAGATATTACAAACTGGTTCACTCATTAATTAAATAGTAGGGATTAGGACTGCCTATTCTAAGGTGATTTGCTGGTGACTTTATTTGAGATTGATACAGACTTCAATACTTCGGGTTGCCTATGGGATCGAGATAGAAAAAGAAGTCTATAGACTGAGCCTATCCTCAAATAGAATTCTTATTCCCCCACTTTGATCTTCTATATGTTTATAACTAAACTTGATTATACAGATACTTGTAGTTATTAGCTTGCTCTTGAGGCATCGACGGAGTTGGCCAGGTACACTTTTTTTTTACTGTACAGCTCATTTAGTTTCTTTACTATACATATTGTCGTGCGTCCCTTTACTTTTCATTGTTGTACCTATTTACTCATATTCATGCTTTTGATTATTACTTTTCTTACACACCTGTACATACCCCTAGGGTAGGCCATTTAGGGCATGGCTAGTTTCTTTTTATTATACATGTCTATTTTAGTTATTACTTTTCTCACACACTTGTACATACCCCTAGGGTAGGCCATTTAGGGCATGGTTGTTTCCTTTTTATTATACATGTTTACTTTAATTATTCCCTCGCATATACCCTTAGGATAGGCCGTTCGAGGCATGTTCTTTTCTTTACTCTCCTATCTTTATCCTTTCTCGGGATGAGACGACAGAGGATGAATGAAGGATCTTCGACTGGACTTTCGTAGATTTAAATATATCTATAGGACGTCGAGATCGTCGTTTGATACGACATAAATCTTCACATTATCCTTTAGAACTTAGTATGATTTTATATCGTACGATATATGTCCTAAACTGTTTAGGATTCCGAGGTTGTCGTTTGATACGACATAAATCCTCCTATTTTCTCAGGCTATTTGCATTTAACATGCAGATATAAGTCCCGAATGTCTAAATAATTTGCAAGATTGAAACATAAATATTACTTCACTTTCAAAGATATAAAGCCCAACCTTAGTTTAGGTTGAGATGTTACTGAAGCTTTTCAGTATCTTTGACATTTCTTACTTTTCATACCTTTGGATTCCGAAAATAATTGTTCCATATTGAACCATTCCCTTTGATTTTCCTACAACCAATCGTGGAAACTTGAACGTTGAAATTCTTGAAGACAAAGCCCAGGATCTTTATCGAGAGTTTTCTTAGGTGATTTCAGTTTCCTAAGATGTAATTAACTATAGGGGCTTGCCTCTATAGGGAATTAAGAACCCAGATTAATCTAAACCCTATCTAATCTGTGTATTAGACAGGGGAATTTGTCGGCTATAAAATACGCAGACCAAAATAGAGTCATAAACTTTTAAGTTTAGATAGTTAAGCCTACTAACAAGTGGTATGCTCATCTTTTGGGATGATGTGTCACTTGTAGTATCGTGCTCAACTATTTAAACTATTAGATATATGAGATTTATCTGGTCTCGTTATTTTCAAAATAAAAAAATATTATTATTTTCAAAATCAAAATTATATTATACATTAAATTTAAATTTAAAATTTCATATTATTTCATAAAAAAAATGGCCGATAGTTGTTCCTCTTGTGGGAGCTTTGCCTAGCCTTTGGGTTGCGGTTTGAGAGGCGACAAATTCTTTCAAATTCCCCTCATTTATCAGTTCCTCTATCGTGCTTTGCACGTGTCTGCTTTCTTTTGTTTAATGCATGTGATCTCTGTGATACTTGAAATACTTTGGCTATCTTGAAGGAATGCTTCATCTCTCATCAGTGTTGCCTTCCTAAAGAACTCCTTATCATGAATTGCACTTTGTTTAGGGAGCCTCTGATTATCTTCTGATGGCCTCTTCTGGTGTCTCTGTTATGTTGGTTCTGAGGTATTTTCACAAGTGGTGATATACTTGTTTCCATGCCTCATAGTTCATTCAAGCACTATGGCTCTGCTATCTCGAGGTCGCAATGCAATCTCTCCGACCTCTTCTTGTGCTAGCGTGACCTGGGCCATATCGGGCTTCAAGTCATTGACGTCCAACGTTTCACTCCGGAAGAGTGCGATAAACGTTCCCAAGCTCTCGTTAGCTCCCTAGTTTAGTTGTCATAGGGACCGGGCACTCTTATTAGTCCTCAGGGCATTGGCAAACTACATTAGGAAGAGTCTTTTAAACTCTGCAAAGTAGGTGATTACCCCCACGGGCAATTCGTCGAACCACCTTAATGTGGTTGATCTCAATGTCGTGAAGAAGAGTTTACACTTGAGGGCATCAAAAATTTTCACCAAACATTTGGACGATTCAAACGATGCTAGGTGTCGTCAGAATTATATTGTCCTTTATATGGCTCTAAGACCATCATCTTGAACTTGTCCAGAGGTCCAACTCCGAAAACCTGTAAGGAGAAGGTGTCCGGATACCTTTGTATCTCAGTCCACAATGGGGGCGAATCTGGAATTGTCTTGGTATAGACAGTCATCAGGCTTTTCCTACAGGTGGATCATCCTCCTTCTATTGTTGGCTGGTGGTTCTCCTTGAGGGGGATTGAGTGCCCCTTGTTCTACTGGCTCTTCATTCGGAAATGGGACCTCTACTAGTGTAGCGATTGCTCTAAGTACTTTTGTGAACTATCGTGACATCTGGTTAGTGATCTGAGTTCTCAAAATCTTGCAGGCCTTGTTGAACTAATTCTTCCATAAACTCATGGTTGCATGCTGCTTCTCCTATGTTCCTCTGACTAGACTCTCCCTATTTTTATTATTGGGCTTCTCTTCTTTCTGACGACATGTTTCCACACTTACCGTACTTGAAGGAATGTTGAATCCAAAAGTGTCTGAGAAACACATATAAGGAATAGAATGTTCTTCTAGGAAGTGATTAGAAAAAGAGAGAGAGAGAGAGAGCATAGAAGGAAACAGTAAAAGAGAATGTAGCACTTATTTATGATATATACCCCCTATTTATAAGCATAGGTCTCAGTATTACATATTGGTCCACTCATCATTGAATTATTAGAGATAGTTTTGGTAATTAGAGAGTTATTAGCATATAATAAGACTGAGGGATCGATCCGATTGATAATAGTTTTTATCTATCATCAAGTGGTATTAACCTGATCTATATATAATTTGAAAGAGAGCCTCTTATCGATCGTTCTGAGGGTTGATCCCGGCCCTATGGAAAATCTCTTGGCACATTCCACTGAATGCTCGAACAAGCGCCTCTATTGCCAATATCTAACTAAAGACGGTCGTCAACAGCTATTCCTGTTCGCCAACATCATCCTCTTGAACCGTTCATCTGCCTTGAGCTTCGCGCTGATATATTTTTATATGTGCAAAATAATATAAGACAACATGAGTATATTCTAAACATTATAAAATTTCATATACGAAGAAACATGTAATTATCAAGAAGAGAGATTTACATCTAACCACACTAATTTTATATATTTATATATCTTGTATCTAAATTTTCATATGTATAAGCCTTTCATCTCATAAATTTATACATGAAAATAAGCTTTGGTCACATGATTTAGATTATAATACTTTTTTTTTCTAATTATAATGATAAGGATTAATAGTTGTATTCTTCAAAAAGGTTTCAACAATAATATCTTGAATTATATAGTTTTCACAAACTCTATTTTATAAATATTCTTGACATACTGTTGTTGATTAAAAATACTTATAAATAAGAGTAATTATTTTCCCATATTTTTACAGAAAATATGAATAAATGCTTTGTCACTTGAGCAATAATTATAATAACTTTCAAAAACATGAGGGCGAGCAAAAGAAATTATTCGAGTAAAAATATTATTTTCTCTAACAATTTTAATGAAAAAAGTGAGCAATTTTTTTTTTGTTGCTTGCACTTATGTGACTGTAGCTTAAATTATTATGGCAAATATATGAAGATTTTTAGTGAGATATATTAGGTACTATTCTAATAGTCTAATCCTATAATAAGAATTAAGTAAGTTAGTATAGAAATTTTAAAATGTTGGTCCCTTATTATGCCTTTGAGTAGGGGTGTAAACGAATCGAACAAGAATGGACAGAGCTCGTGTTCGTGTTCGATTTATTTGAAATTAAGTGTGTTTGAAATATGCTCGTGTTTGAAATTGTTCGTGAAGCTACTGTCCGTGTTCGGTTTGATTTGTTTGAAATTAGTTTGAAATATTTGAAATGTTTGAAATGTTTGAATTCTTAGAATTATGACACATAAGGAAGAGAGTCTTCTATCAAACATTTTCTTTCTGCCCCGAGCAACATTCATTGGATCTTTCAAAATTGGGAATGTGATATTTTGTATTCAGAAATGGCTTTAAATACCCCATTTGCAAGAGATATCCAACATCGATCAAATAATATTTATCTGTCCCAAATACAATAATTAGTAATGAACTTAAAAAAATGAATATGATTGATAGCTGAACAAACCTAGAGGTGTGTGAGAGAATCTGTGCTTTCAATTTCTCGTTGCAAAAGTGAAATACGACTGTCATGTGCACTGTCTTTCCAGCCAGCCATCACAAAAGTAAATTGCATGTTGAAATCGCATATGTCCATCATGTTTTCTGTGGGTGATCCACACCATCCAATGTCTGCGACCCTTTTATTATTAGATACACATGCATCCACATGGGTTCCATCGATTGCTTTAATATAGTCCTGACAAATTAAATAAAGTTGTGATAACCATGCTACTCGTTTTGGCTTCTGATTATAATGAATAAAAAGATTTACCTTAAAATTTGCATATACCGTAGGCCATTTATAATCTTTGTCGGAGTCATCTCAAATGTTGGATCCTATGGCTTAATAGTCTATGCTGACAAACTAACAAGAGCCTTCAACTCCTCTAAGGAATATTTGATTATTATCTCTGATGAATACTGAAATTACTCAATTGCTCCTCTCATTGATTCATTATGTGATAAAATATAGAGGGATATTACTAGCACCTATCTGGTTGGCTTCTTGAGGAGCCATGAAGTCCGTGATTCCTATGTAATTCATCAAGTAGATCCATAAATATAGGTTGTGTCATACGAAACATGTTACTGATCTTGGAGGGTGTCCTTGTATTAGCTCTCCAACCCACTTATCACTAATGTAAGTAGATGTCATGCAAGGAGTTCGATCAACATATGAGTTGTAGTATTCATACAAAATACAAAATGTAGTCACAATTTTCCTTATGCGCCTCTCTCTTTATGAATCCATGCTAAACAAGTGCTCTATTCAAGAAATACATGTGAATCAAACAACATTAAAGAACACCGAAAATCGAATCATAAAGTGTACAATAAGAATACATAAATATAAAATACCATGTAGATTGTTCCTACAAGAAAGAAAAAAAAACATCTAAATCAGAAATATGATAAAAAAACAGGAAAATAAATCCATGTAGTATAACAATAACTACATTAACTCAAGTGTCCTTGTTGTAAATAAAAAACGTAAATAATTGACCCTACGGTCAGGGGTCATCTTCATGAAGATCTTTCTATGTGTCGAGTCCTCTAGCAACTTCAAGGAGTTCATATATAATGTCTTGTCCTCACAGACTTTGAGAGTTGACTTTAGGACTCTGATAAATTCATCTACGGAGGTCTCATGTGAAGGTCCAGGCTCACTCGTGCATGAAGCCACAAGTTTTGATATTAGCTTCAGATGAAAGCAACTCCTTTTTTCTTTTTCTTCACTCTAGGACTTTTTGATCTACATGTAGACTCTAGTTCATTTTTGTTTGGGCTTGGGCCTTCAGCTGAGCTAGTTATCTACTCGACATCCAAGTATTTTGGTACGCCTACAAACTCTTGCTTACTTGGGGTCCAAACATGAGCCACAACCCACCGAACATATGGACTAACTTTTCTTGTAGACCAGGTTCAATTCCACTGAATTTGAATTTCTTAGCGGCTGACACTACCTGCAATATATGTGCAATTTATTTACTTTAAACAGTTCAGTAAGAGACAATAATGAAAATAAAGTCTTTCATGGATAAGTCGTTACCTCCAATTTCTCAGCCCACCATTCCTCCGAAGCAACAATTGTCTGTTTGATTGGAACCCAACCCAATCTCATGGATCCCCGTTTTAGTTCTTCTCATAATTTTAAGTCATTTTTCAACTTATCCCACTTATTCTTAAGTTGCAACCTATTACACTCTCTTCATGTCATTTCTTTAAACTTCTTCATAATATTTTGCCACAATTCTTTTTTAAAAAAGGTGGTGAGCCTATTTCTCAGTTCAACCTCCTTGAAATAGATGTGCAAAATTACTTTGGCTTTCCTATCCCACATGGTCGATGAACTGACGTTTTTAGTCTTAACCATTGCGTCACTAACACAAGAAAAAACAAAGCATTAATATTTGACAACAACTGTAACGCCCACATTAGCCACCACAACCGGATAACCACAACCACCACAGTTCAAGACACAACTCCTCCACACCCACAATACACAACACTACAACCACCCAACCCTTAGCATTACCACCACAGCCCACAACACAACCACCACAACCCACAATCATCACCATAGCCCACGACACTACCACCCAACCATACCCCCACACACATATCACAGCCACCACACCACTAGACATAACACCACGAACACCCACCCCTCAACACATCCACCACAACCCACAACCACCACACATAACATAACCTATGTACCCCATAGCTACCACCATAACACACAACACAACTACCCAACCACACCCCCACACACGTATAAAAACCACACACAACATTCCTTAAAGAATTTCTAAAAGCAAATCTTAGGGCTATCAATGCACACAATAATTTCCACCACAGCTCACAACACAACTACCACAGCCCACAACATAACCACCACAACCCATACACACCACAACCACCCAAGGTTTTATTTGCAGCCTTCTCCTAGAGATAATGAAGATGATGTCCACATGTTATTGATGACGATCACTAAAAAGTTTTGAACCATTCCTTAAAGAATTTTTTAAATCAAATTTATAGGCTATAAAAGCACAAAACAATTTCGACCACCACACACAAAACATCCACCACATCCCACAACATAGCCACCACAACCCACACGCACTACAACCACCCAATAAGTTAATTGCAGCATTCTACTAGAGATAATGAAGATGATGTTTACATGTTATTGATGATGATCACTAAAAGTACTTTTTTGAACATTTCCTCAAAGAATTTTTCAAAGCAAATCTAAAGGCTACCAAAGCACAAAATAATTTCCATCACCACACATAGCACCATTACCACAGTTCACACATCCACAACAACCCAAACACACCACAACCACACAAGAAAGTTAATTGCAACATTCTCCTAGAGATAATGAAGATGTTGTCTACATACTATTGATGATGATCACTAAAAAGTACGCTTTGAACATTTACTTAAAGAATTTCTCAAAGCAAAACTAGGGGCTATTAGAGCACGAAATAGTTTCCACCACCAATACACCATAAAATCACATGAATTGCAAAAACCAAAAGCGCATAAATTGCAAAATTCAGCAGCGGTGAACAACCAATCGAAAATCATCGATCGAATAGAGCTCAGAAGCCATCGCAAAATCAAAATGCCAGAGAAAAAGTTTGAAAAAAAACTGTAGGATGAAGGAGAGCAAATGATCCAAGCACATCCCACATATTAGAGAGGAAGAGGCAAGCCTGATCTTAACTAAAGGGTGAAAAGAGAGAGAGAGGAGGGAGAAGCTCTGCTCGATCGCGAGAGAGGGGGGGGGGGAAGCTCGGTCGCGAGAGAGGTGAGCGATGTGGTAGGGTAGTAAAAAGTGACTGTTTTAGTTAATACGAAACGTGGGCCGCGGGGTCAAACTTGTGGCCCGTGTTTCATCGAACTTTATTAAAAAAGTCATCGTGCAGGTGTTTTCAAACGAAAAAAAAAATCTTACGACCACGTTGTAGGAAAAAGACGGCCTCAAACGTACCTTAATGAATTTCACTTGCAATTTCTTACAACTTAGGGTTTGTTTGAGACTGTTGCATATTATTTGTAATCTGCTTATTTGCAGATTATTCTGACAATCTGATAATCTACAGAATGTCCTGATAAGCTGACAAAACTACTTGTTTGCAGCTGTTTCTGGATAAAAGATCATTCTACCCCTGTTAAGTAGTGCTGTTTGCAACAAAATTGTCTGAGCAATATAATTGACACAACAGAAGCAGAAAACCAATACAAAAATGTTTTAAAAAAATAAGATGCATTCCATTAATACTTATAGATTGACTGTTAGGAGACGGCTTAGGGATGATTTAAGGCAGATGAGCGGCGAAGGAGTAGCGAGAAGTCGAGTCAAGCACGAGAGCTCGAGAGGCGAAGGACACAGGATCGGGTTAGGCTGGACGAGAGAAAAGGCAGCTAGGTAAAACAAAGCTAACGAACGCGGGCTTGCGACCCAATCCTGCGGCCTCGTATATTAAAAAAATAATGACAGTAACCACGTGGCCTCATATTTTAAAGAAATAACGATAATGTTAATATATTAAACAAACACATGTGAGACATTTTCAAAACAGTACCGTACCAAATAAACACCCCAAAAGTCTCTTTGAATGGAAAAATTATTGGGTCCGGACAGCGTACGTAAAGTTGTGTCCGGACTCTAATTATACGACGACACGTGTTCGTGTCGGCCTCATTCTTCAAAACACAAAAATACAACCCGCGGGTTGTATTGGCATATTCCGGATACTACCATAATACAACCGGGAATATTCCAATATAACCGCGGAATATTCGAATACAACCGCGGTTGTATTCGAATATTCCGCGGTTGTATTGTATTACCGGAATACTACTACAATAAAACCATAATACAACTGGGAATATTCCAATACAACCGCGGAATATTCGAATACAACCGCGGTTGTATTGTATTACCGGTTTGTCGGTTGTATTATGGTAGTATCCGAAATATTCTAATACAACCCGCGGGTTGTATTTTTGTGTTTTGAAAGATGAGACCGACACGAATACGTGTCATCCTGTAATTGGAGTCCGGACGCAACTTTACGTACGCTGTCCGGACGCAATAATTTTTCCTTTGAATGACTCTAGTGAGGAGCCTCCAAGGAAATCCGAATTTGATAAATTATATTAAAATAAATCGGATCCTGCAGCCACACGCCTCCTTCAACTCTTGGCAGGCTTCGCAGAGAGATCGGGCCACTTACGGCGTTATGGCGGAGGAAGAGAAAGCGGTCCATTACTTTTCTAGGGATTTCGAATGGGAGGAGCTTCGAGATGAGGTCGAACGGAACCCTAAGTTTGGCTATCATCTCTCCCCCTTCTGTCCTTCTCTTTCCTCCTCATCTCAAGTGGCCGCTGAAGCGGAAGCCTGGAGAAGCTTCCACCGCCGCCATTCTACTGGATTGTTTTTCAAGGTAACACACTGCAGTGCAGCTTATCTCATGTTTTGTTGCATGTGGTTACATTAAGTTTTTAACCGGTGGATCGATTGACCCTCGTTCCTAAGTCCAGCTTTCGTATGCTCCTAATAAATTTATAAAATGCTATCAAAAGATCTCATGTGTGCTTGTTTTTGGGAACATTGAAGTTAGAAAAGAAATGTTTTCATACAAGATAAACAAAAGGGCAACAGAGAGGAAGTATAATTCCAAACTCATAGCAAAGATAACAAGTCCCAAACAAAGCCACAGAAGTTAGAAGCCCAAAGGCCGGAAACTCAAACGCAACTACGCAGTTATTGATTAGCCATCTAAGTATGGGAGCAGAGGATAGTTTGGCTGGATGCCAGCATTGTTGCTTAACCATATGATTGAAAAATATCGTATACCATATCCATGAAACGAAAAAATGTCCATAGACATCTTAACTCTACAAAATAAGAACCGAAAGTTGTTCTAATTTCTCCTAAGCAATGAAAGAAATAAACACGCCACAAGTAGCATAAAATGATAACAATATGGAACTAGAGTGATGCTCGACCATCCAAAAGTGTGCATAGAAACAGGAAAATATGACATAAAAACCAATTGCAATTAGTTTGTCATCAAGTACCAAAAGGAGAAGGGTCAAATGGCCAATGGAGCAAATACCGTCATGCTAAGATCAAAAGTAAGTAGAGTAGGCTTGGAACTGCACGTGAATAAAACTGCAATGTAGGAGGATGAAAGATGAAACCAGCTATTGAGAAATATAATATTTACACATTTCACGAAAACTAGTTGACCATTTGCCATCCATATAAATTTTTTACTAGATTTTGAGTAATTTGAAATTTAATTCTTGCTGACTTTTTCTTGGGCTGACTTATAGCTGATCAATGAATATGATTATTCTGCTAACCAAATAGTGTATATCAGTATGCAATAGGCACATAAAGCTTCTTGATAATATAGTGGACATGGAAACAATAACTAAAACGAATAATCTGCCTTTCCATATGCCTTTAGGATGAAAATTGCCCAGGGAAGTTTTAAGGAGCCATATATAATAAGGGGAACCGAAAAAGAGATGAGAATGAGTTTCATTGCCTGGTGGCATTCTCATCACTAATATATGTTTAACGAAGGTTCAAATCAGCCTTAGTACTCGCAGGAGGAAGACAACCTCAGCCAAAAATGTAGATAATGAATAGCCCTCCAGTAGGGGAATAGAGGAATAGTGTTACTTAATGCTAACATCATTACTTAACCACAAGAGTGCACCGCTCTGGAATAAACCGCTCAACCTAAGTAGTACAGGAAAGTATTTAAAGAAAACTGGAATGGCATCCAAGCAATGGAAAAAATCCATAGATAGTGTAACTATAGGAATTAGAAAACACCCAATTTCTCCTAGCTCTACAAGGAAAAAGCTAGCCATAAGTACCACAAAAAGTTAACAAAATGAAACTAGAGTGAAATGACACTATGGCTTAAAAACCGATTGCATTTAGATTGCAACCAAGCGCCATATGGAAAAAAGGTCAATGGACAAACACCACCAGGCTAAGACCAAAAGTAAGGAGAGTAGGCCTGAAACTACGCATGAATAAAACTGAAAAGTAGGAGGAAGGAACATGAAACTAGCTATATGAAGAAATCCAATATTTAAACATTTCACAAAAGTTGGTGGGCCATTTTCTTTACTTTTTAATTTTTTTATGAATTTGGATAATTTGAAATTAATTCTAGAGGATAGATTCTTGTGCATAGTAATAGAGGAATTGTGAATATGGCTATTCTCTACAACCAAATAACATAAATCTGCTAACAATAGGTCGGTAAAAGTTCTTGATAATATATTGGACACGAAAGAATAACTAAAATCAATAATTTGCATTAAGGCTGCCTTTAGGAGGAAAAATGCCTATAAGTAAGAGATTTTTGATGACCCACATAAAAAAAGGGCAACCATAAAAGAGGTGAGAATGTGTTATATTGATTACAAAGCGAAGAATATATGTGCTATTGATGAGAATTCTCAACGTAGAAAAATTATCTACAACCTTGAGGCCGTTCAAATAGGTTATTAATGTCTAAAAAAAACATCCCAGGTTCAATGAAGATCTTAAATGTTAAAATAAATTGCATTTCTATACCAAGCAAAAAAAGGTATATTTTCCATTCTAGAGAAGTTGATCCATATTAGAATCAAGTGGAAAAGCTTGAAAATACAGAAGCAGATACATTTAGCCAATGATAATGGCCTTAGGAGGATCAAAGTCCATTTAGAATAAGAAACACTGATTTTAAGCATTCATTGGATATTAAGCATGGTGATATTATAGAAAATGTCCTTGTTATTGAAGAAGTTGTTGAATAAGAGATAAAAAACTAGCTTAATTATTGGCAAGAAACTTGGTAATCACTTTATGAAAGGCCTTGCAAAGAAAGATGTATGTACTCAGAACCATAGCTAATATGAAGCTGCTTGGGTGCCAGTGTATTAGTCGAGTCTTTAAATCAATTTGGAAGCTTATAGGTTGGAAAAAGTGTCTCACTATTTGGTAAATTGAGGGCCAATAATATATTATGAGAGTATGAAATTTTTTGAAATGCAGCTATCAGGACCTAGGGTTTCATCCTTTTCAATGTTAAACAAAACCATCTTCAATAAGTAGAACATGGGGTATCGAGTAGATAGTGGTATGGAGTAGATTAAGTAGATTCAATCGGGTAAGGAGATCTGTGTAGATGAAGCAAAGAATAAGATGAAAGCTGATTGTATAGTGTACGGAAGTGGTGACTGGATTCAACAAAACTGTTATAAAAGAAGAAAGAATGCCCAAGTGAATATGAATCTATTTAATGAAGTTGTGGCTGCTTCTATTGGTAAGTTCTAGTACAGGGAAGCTAAATCAGCTTCACTCTTGGACAACCAAACAATTTTAGCATGTTGAGATATCCATTTGCTTTTACATCTGAAGGCATGAATCAATTTTTCTTGGATCAAATTAGCTTCGCAATTGGAAAGAGTCCAAGGGATTGACTTTTAGTAAGCAGAATAGTCTCTATTGTTCTTTCGTATGAAAAATGACAGTCACAAAGAAGTTTTGCTTTTTTTCAAAGTGTATGTTCTTAGATCAAGCTTAACAGCCTTCAACTTTATGAACAAAATAAAAATAGGGTCGCCGCCTCAAGAATTTATGATAACATCCTTAACATTGTTGCAAAAATTCAAAAAATTTGTAAATAAATCTATATTTGAATGATGAAATGAAGCCATGCCTTTATTTTTTCAATATTCCCTTTTAAGAGGTCATTTGAAAATAGTGCAACTAGAATTTAAAAGGAGGGAGGTGATGGGGGAAAAGTGGAAATGGAATAAAGGTACAAGAGTGTGCTTGATTGCATGCATTCCTTTTCACATGATGGTCAAAGGCGAAGTTATTGTAAGAAAATGAAATTAGCTATGTTTGGAATGATGCATGGTAATCAATTCTGTTTGTCGTTTCTATTTATTTCATTTATATTTTTAATATCTTTAATAAATTGACCTAGATCAAGCTACATTTTATCAGTCAACTGTCCAATTTTTGTTTGAGCTGTGATTTAAACTTTGTTTCACATATTTTATTTTAGCCGTAAAGTTTTCATTATAAGAATTGTATGTATATTTTCATTGAAAAATTTTAGGCCTTGCAAAATAATTAAAATATGAATATTTTTTAATTTTCAGGAAAGACGTTACCTTTTAAAGGAATTTCCTGAACTTACTGCTTTTAATGATTCCATCCATGTTTTAGAAGTGGGTTGCGGTAATGGGAGCACAACTCTCCCAATATTAAGGTATTATTTTAGCATTATTAATCTTTTTTCTTTCTAAAATTAACCAGGTTTCAAGCAACATTTTGCTGTGGAATTTCATCTACTTGAATTCATCAAAGACTTTATAAGGAGATAAATGAATTTAAAAATACCACTATATTACCCACCTTATCTTGTTTTCCTTCAACAACAACTCAAGAGGAACTACAAAACATGTGGATTTGCATACAAGTCATGAAGGATTTACAAAATGAATGTGATTTTCTCATTTTTTTTTTCGCGTTCTTCAACCTTTTGTTGGCTTAGAAGATGCCTGTTGATGGCAAGAGGCATATTCTCTCTTGTGGGAAATTTAAAAGTTAGAATAGATGCATCCTAGAGTTTCATGAGAGCAAATCTTTATGGTTGATTACAATTCAGGTATATCGCCCAAGAAAATCACGATTAAAGAGTTTTACTTGCATTCAACATAATGATCATAATGGTTTGTTCAACATTGAAAGGGGTATGCTAGATCCTACTTAAAAAAAATTAAGTAATATATGAATGGTAGGTATTTAGTCAAGGCTAGAAAGCCTTTAAAGCTCAAGGAATAGCAACCCCAATATAGGTAAGGCAACAAAGGTCAACGAGACTCTAAAGCTTAGGGTAGATTATTTGAATATAGATATATCATAATGGCTGTCTTCATGATGGTTTAGGTATGGTGGATAAATAGAAAGGTACCAATAAGCTTTAATACAAAAAAATGTGGTCATAGAACTATAATCAGAGGCCTTATGACGTGTATATGAAAACATATTCTTAATGAGAACTCATAAAATTTTATATAAAAGATAGCTCAAATACGATGGTTTTGTTGGCATACATTTTTTATGTCATATGTGCAGGATATCCTTTTGAATGGTAAGTGATCTTATTATGTTCATATGAAGCTTGTCGTAGCTCAAGGAGTACATAAAACCCTCAAGGGATTCTACGGGCACGAAGTTAGGGTTTACCCCATTTTGGCTGTGCCCGGAAGTGATCACCGTTGGTCGATGTTAATTTTGGATATGAGATATGTTGGACATCTATTTAATGTTTAAGAGATTATATTTTAATCATGGATGACCTCCCAAAGCTCTAGGATCCCTTAAAACTCTTCTACGGACGTTTCAGCTCAAAACCAGGGCTTGAATTGGCGCAACCACGCCCCAAAGTGGCGTAGCCATGCCACCCATAGCCTGCTTGGGCTTGAACACGCCACCAGACAGCCAAAAACAGCTGTTTTCGCTGTTTGGACCCTTTTGGCTGGGTCAACCCACATGGGGGTGGGTTTTTATCATGGAAAGGCCTGTGGTTCCTTAAATTAAGGCATGGGCATACATAACTAAAGGGTAAAATTTATTTTACCTAGTCTATGGTACAAAAATGGAAAATAGGCTAAGGACCATGGGGGAAAATGGAGAGCCCTTTCCTATTTGGAAAAACCTTTTTCCTTGAACTCGAGGAGGCTGAAATTGGCTAAGGAGGAGGATCATTTAAGATTTTTGGAGAAGGAATGAGAGCTCTAAGAATGACAGGTTTTTCTTGCAATCCCTCATCTTCTTTCATCTTCTTTGATCTTCTTGCTTCTTTGGCTTCTTCCAGATCTTCCTCATCTTCTTCTACATTCATTCCACCATTATCTTGAGTTGAGTGCGGAAGATTTTGAAGGGTAACTCCTTAAGAAAAGAGAGCTTCATCACCTCTTTGGAGATGGACGGCGCTATCTTTACCTTGTCAAAGAGGAGTTTGAAGCAAGTCGATTTTTTCAACCGTGACGAAGTATAACTTCTCTAAAACCCATTTTACTTTCTAGCAAGCCTCCTTAAGTTTTGTATTACAAATATTAAGTTTTGGTTTTGTGTTAGAGAAAAGCCCTCTAGATTAGTATCCTTCTCGTGTTTCCCCTACAATTTCCTTAAGATTTCCTTAAGGCCTAGTTCTTAAACTCATTCGGCCGGGAATACGATAATCTAGTCATTTTTTTTCGGCTTTACTCTTGATGAAGGGGTTGAAGCCAGTTTTTTGGACCTAGAGAATGAGGGATTTCTTTGACCCCTCATTCCCTAGCTCGCAAATGGCATGTCCATGAGAAACCTTCACTTCATGAAGGTTTTTCTCTAATGGAAAAGTCTTTTACATTTTTGCCAAACAATTACAGGTAGGCATTTCGTAACATTACGTAATGAACAATAACTACACGACTTCATCCCAACCCTATAATCAACGCGAGGACGTTACGAACGGTATGATAAGTCATCAAGCATGTGTATATCATTCGCTTCATATTGCATGGCATGATTACTTTTTGTGTGTCTTCAACAGGCCTGACCAGTTGGTCATCCCATCTCAGCCCGATTTGCCGACCACCTTCGACAGGTCGGCCACCTTGGTTGGACCAGTCGGCTATCTTTAGCCACCTTCGACTGGTCAGCTATCTTTGGCCACCTTCGACCGGTCGACCAAATCATTTGAGTCGTTTGTATCATTGCATTCATGCCTTGAATGTGTTGTTGATTTGTTGCCTAGCTTGGCCGGCTATCTTTTGGTTGACTTGACCGATCAGTCGCCCCCGGTTCGGTTGTTTGATTAACCACTATCTGTCGATCGATCACATTCGGTCGGCTTAACCGATCAGCCACCCCCAGTTTGATCTTTTGATCAACCACTTTCGGTTGTCTTGGCCCGTTGATCGTCTCTAGTTTGATCAATCGATCGATCACATTCGATTTACCTGACCGATCGGCCCCCAATCTGATCTTTAGATCAATCACTTTTAGTTGTCCAGACCGATCGACCGCCTCTTGTCGGATCAGCCGATTAATCACATTTGTTCTACTTGACCAATCAGTTGAACCAATAGTTTGATCGGCCACTTTTGTCCGGCTCGACTGTTCGGCCGCTTGACCCGATCGTTATATCCACTACTTTTAGTCGGGTCGATCGATCGACTGTCTTGGCCTGATCGTTTGATCGACCACTTTCGGTCGACTCAATAAATCAGTTGTCCTGACTCGATCATTTGATAGACCACTTTTGGTCGGCTCGACCGATCAACCATCCCCGGCTCGACCGTTCGATTGACCATTTTCTATCGGCCACTCGCAGCCCGATCGGTTGATCGACCAGTCTCATTTGACTGCTACATTTTGGCACATCATTTTGCATGTGAATTTGGCCGGTTGCCTTAGTCGGCTTGCTCGACCAGTCCCCCGATTTCATTCAGTTTGATCAATCGTCCCCCATTGGATGGCCCCATCAGCTACCCGATTTCGATTGTTTTGATTTGTCACCTATCTTTGATTGATTGATCCTAGTCACGTTGCATTTGCTTCTTTGCATTTCACGCTTGCATGTTTGCATTCGCAATTGTAGGGCTTTGCATGTCCTTTCACATGACGTCATGTACACACATATTTTTCATGCTTGGGGTCCTAACATGAGCCCATGTCCTTACATGATCATGTTGACCCATTCATACACTTTATGAGGGGACGACTCGCACATCAAGCCTACCCAATTTGTAATTCTTCTTCTCGAGATCTATGTCACTTCATTTCTGTCGGGACCCTCTAGGTGTGCCATATGCATTTCATAGTACATCATTTGGCACGGGTCACGCTTCTAGCCCCTGAACCCACCGAGTGCATGATGTGTGTCTACTCGATTGTACGATTCTCAGCTAGTGCGGGTCAGGCTTCATAACCCCTAAACCCATTTGATGCACGAGTAACCACCTTAGTTTGTCAGGTGTATGTCATTTAACATGCGCTTGTCATGCACTAGGTGTGCCTATTCATTTGCTTGTGCTTGTTTGGCTGTATTTGAGGTGTAATTACCCCCAGGGTATCCTGAATCCCATACAACCAGTCTTGATATCACTTGTATATTTTTGTGTGGTTTGTCCCACACTTGCATCTGTTTGTTTGGCACTTTCTTCGCTAGCATGTGTCACCACACTTGCTTGATGAATTCTTGCTCATTTCAATGATAGTTTACATTATCATCTGGCACCTGATGTGACCACTCACACCTTGATAGAGTAGTCATCACTAGTGATCGCTCTTACTTCAATAGTGGTCGCAATAAACCAGATCACTTTGCATGTTTGCATGTGCATTACCTGTTTGCCTTGATGGCAAATCGTACTCATTAGTTGAGTGATCCATTGTTTATCGCGATGTTTTAATAAGCATTGCTTGCGAGGACATCTCAGCGAGAAATGTGAATTATTGCATCACGATCAACACGCATATGTTTGTGCTAATATTCCAAGATGTCTAATAGGTGCCACTTAGGCATTTCGTTCATTAGGACCTATCTTACAACAACAACAACAACAAAGCCTTAATCCCACTAAGGGGGGTCGGCTACATGAATCCTTTTTCTCTATTGCGTCCTATTTAATGTCAAATTTTCATTTAACTCTAATAAATTAAGATAATATTTTATGCAATAAGCCCAAGTCTTCCTAGGTATATCTCTGCCTTTCTTAACAAAAGTTGAATCTAAAACATCTACTCTCCTAATCGGATTATCAGGTGGTCGACGTTTAATGTGACCAAACCATCTAAGGCGACTCTCTCTAATTTTGTCCGTCACTGGTGCAACACCAACCCTATTATGGATATATTCATTTCGTATTTTGTCTCTAAATGTAAAGCCACTCATCCATCTAATCATTCTCATCTCGGCAACGCTAAACTTAGCATTATGCTTCTCTTTTAAAGGCCAACATTCAACACCATAGAGCATTAGGACCCATCTTAAAATTATAAAAATTTATATTTTTATTACTTATATGCATCATATTTTAAAACCTATTTTAAAATTATTTCATTTATAGTTTAGGCCATATGTATGGTCAACCTTTTAAATGCTTTTACTTGCATAAAATCTGCATCTAATGACACCCCTTAGAATTCTTGGATCTTTAGGATGGGGTTGGGGTCGATGACCTCATAAAAAACATACGCCTGTCTTTCACCCACACATTACACACACACTTAGATATATGTGACTAGGCCACCTTATTTTTAGATGCTTATTATAGGGCCAGGGTGTTGCTAGGTTTTTCATGTATTGGCTATTGTTCCTTGGTTTGTGCTCTAGCCAGACATTTTTGCTTGTTGTTTTGTGTATTTACCGAGTTTGAGACCTGTGCACTAGTGTATTTAGGGGCAACCTTTTGCAGGGTGTTATGTCCAACAAAGTAAGAGTTGTCATAATTTACAGTAATGTCTTTTCTGCAGGTGTTGTTTGTATATGTGACTAGGCCACCTTATTTTTAGATGCTTACTATAGGGCTAGGGTGTTGCTAGGTTTTTCATGTATTGGCTATTGTTCCTTAGTTTGTGCTCTAGCCAGACATTTTTGCTTGTTGTTTTGTGTACTTACCGAGTTTGAGACCTGTGCACTAGTGTATTTAGGGGCAGTCTTTTGCAGGGTGTTATGTCCAACAAAGGAAGAGTTGTCATAATTTACAGTAATGTCTTTTCTGCAGGTGTTGTTTAGCTCCCTTCCTACTGGACATTGTCTATTTCACGTTGCATAAAATAACACGTATTAACTCTGTTTTGCAGGTCAGGTCTTTGTTTTAGACTTTTACCATGTATTTTTTAGAATGCTTAGGCAGAATCTGTGTCTGAAATAAGTACAAACATTGTTCCTAGATGCTCGATGTGTAAAATCCTATTGCGGGTTTTAGGAGCAGCTTGCTCATGTCTCATACCTTAATTCTAAATTTCTGTTGATGTATAGAATTAAGACCTGACATGTATATGCGGAGCTCGATCGCTTTTTTCTATTTTCTGGTATATGTTGCCGACCTAGTGACACTGGCCTCTATTTATTATTTCATTCACTCGGCTTTCTTTACTTTCTGCAGTCTTATCCTTTGTGCTTTCTTACTGATTATGGTTTTTATGGAAATCATGCAAAATTATAATTTAAGCTCTCTAAGGAGCTAAAATATTTATTTTTAAGAAAATCCTAATAATAAAAGATTAAGACTAATCAATATTTAGGATTATAATATTAAAACTTTTTTCAAAACCTGTTTTTGTTTTCCTGCATGGCCTTCGAGCTAAATTTAAAACGGTTTGCATAGCATGGCTGTGTCCCAAGTCATCCCTAATAGGGTCTCTGCACTAGGACTTGTGTAGATAACTGCATATTTTGGTTGTCCCGAGGAGAAGCCCTCGTGCTTCTCCATCCCGCTTGACTAAGCATAAGGTTTCCACTTAGGTGTTTGTCTAGCACGCTTAGGGTATTAGAGACTTTCCCGATCCAGACATGGAATAAGTCCTTTGTGGGAGCGTTTTTGCTTTTCAACCTGACCTCTCAATTCTTTATACACTAGTGTCTTTCTTGCCATTTCGACATGTATAAGTCTCATATCTACATACTACCTACAAGGGGTCATATGAGAGAGTTTCTCCTAATCTTAGGGCTACCGGGATTCTCTTGGACGACACAATTCTTGGATTGCTGTTTGGTTGGGTCGACTACCTTCACGACCAGGTAGATTTAGGATTCTAATAGCTTGGGATGACAGATCTATGTTATCCTGACCCTGCTATCTCTATCCGATTAGGATTTCTTTACCTTTCCGTTGATATACTTTCTTAGAGCCCTATCATTCCTTTGACATCTCGTTGATATTGTCTCATAGGCTTCGATTGCGGACAGACCGTCGCTCGTTTGAGATACGGTAATTCACCCTCAACCTTTATGGCTCGATTAGGCCTTAAAACGTAGTGCAGACTTTATGAGCGATTCGGTTATTTCATAGGCCTCTTCTGTTGATGAGCCGCCATGCACATGGGACCGTGAGAGATTCACTCTTTGACCGTATGGTTTGGTGAGAGCTTTGAATGCTTAGAGACGCTCCAGTGAGATAATAATCCTTTGACAAACCCCTTTACTAGTCGTGACTTGAATGTAAGCATGTTTCCTTTCGTCGAGAGTATTATTTGGCATTCCCCGATATATAATTAACCAAAGCGTGCGTTCATTTCGAAGTTGCCCTTGTCCCTAGAATAAAACCCTTTAGTTCTCTGGTTAATTGGGTAGCCTATGTAGGTATTTTGTCGTGGATATTCGGTCCAAAATGTCTCAATTCGATTCTGTTTGGATGTTTAATTTTGGCCTATCACATAAAGTTTATCTCACACAAGCTTTTCATGATTCTTTTTAAATTATTTGCCCAGTGTTCGTCTTATTTTCTCATTTTCCGATCACTTATCTTCTCTGAATTGTTTCAACTGTTCATTAACAGAGCTCTTTGGAAAAGGAAATCTTAAGATGACGATTAGACAGATTGACGACTTCGATTAAAAAGAACCAAAAACAGGCTTTCAACTAAGAAGATCCAAGAAAATATAGAAATATGGTATTTATATTTTGCAACATTGAATGAATTTGTATCATTAGAACAACTCGAAATTATCATTGGCTATCAATAAATTGAAGCTTTATGGTCCAAGGGGCTGCAAAAGGACATGTTGATGGGGATTGGAATCGTTAAGTATTGTACAAAATAAATATTTTCGAACTAGGGAAGTAAATAACCTAGCTCTAAGGTAGATTGGTTAGGGTTTTGCAAATTTGTGTAGAGAAAGAGACCCATATTACACATAATATCTCCAAGATATCTTCTTTGAAAATTGGGAACACGGATCCTACAAAAGTTATTGGGGTCTTATAACTCCACAATCACTTTTAGGAGATGCTCATACCAGATTCAAGATATCACATGGGTATCTCTTTCGGCATGCAACACCTTAGGGGACTTGTACTCCACAACAACTAGAGGGAGTTGTCCAGATTGAACTCATGATGCTCATTGAAGAATATGCCTCGGGCAAATATTGAGAGACTTGTACTCTTTGATAATTAAGGGGAGATGCTTCACTAGACTCATAGTACCTACAAGGGGTACCAACATATTCTTGACTATAAGGTCATATTGGGTTATGTAGGATGGTTCTTCCAACCTCTGGGGAACATTTATTATGAAGCAACTTTAATAATGAAAGGATAGGAAGATAGACAACTTGCCTTATTATCGTGCACGGATCAATAATGTCATTAGCCTCACCTAGGCATATTTTAGAATGTGATGCTATTAAGTTTTGTTTGATGATGCAGATTAAAAAAGCGAAGATGCATATGATGGATATGATGTGATGATCTTATTTGATTATCTGTTTTACTGTGAATTTGATCACTCTTAAAATTTGTCAACTTTTTAATTCTTTTTGAATCAGGAAGTTCATTTTCCATTTTATTGATTATATTTTAATTATTGTTAATCCTCTTATGTTTAGACCATATTTTATTTAGATTTAGGGTTGAAACTTTGTTCGTGCATAAGTCCACATGGTTAGTCATCCTTCTCATTTCGAGGATTACACTCTCAGTTAAGGATGGTCATCTTAACTTGATTTTAGAATTTAGTTTTGTTGTTGAATATGAATTGAATTAAGTGGTGCATGGTTGGCTTGATCGAGATAGAACCAATAAAGATTTCATAGTTTCATCATATAGAGAATATAATGGATCTAATCTACCAAAGTCAAAGGGAAAGTTCTAATTTCTAGAAAATTGATTGGCAACTATAGACTACCTTTTCTCTAGTACCCCAGGCAAATTGAGGTAAATTGATGTGGGTTTTGGTTGATTTTGTTTTAATTGACTAATGATTTTGATGTTGTAAGAGCTAGCTTGAGTATTCTTTGTTTTGGGCGTTATATCTGTTGAAAGAATCAAATTTAATAAAGATGAGTTTATATCCTTTGAATAACTTGAGTTTTAATTTTTCTGGTTTATTGGATTAATATTTTGACCTAAATGGTTGGATTGGGGTTTATATCCATTGTAAGGATTGATTTTAATTGTGATAAAACTTATATCTATTGAAAGACTCAGGTTCATTTGGCACAGGGCTTGTATCCATTGGAAGATGATTTTTGATTTTAAATATGGGGCTTATTGCTGCAATTCGCCATAGGGTTATGGCTTATATAACCTAGTTTTTGCAATGCCCACATGTAGATCACATTTCTCAAATGTTGGAAGTGGTCCAACCATGGGTCTTACAATCTCACTCTCTAAACGAACAACCATCTATTATATGTGGAATGTATGAAATTACTATAACTTTCAAAAATTATTTATCCATTTATTTCTTTTTGACATTTTTGGGGCAAGAACAATTTTGTAAAGCAAATTGACATACTAGGGACAAGCCTCATGAGCTATGCAATTGGAATTTTCGGCACAGCTTGTAATGTTAGAAAGTCAAGAGTAATGGGTTACTTTTGACAAAGTCAACTGAAAGAGGCTATTTTTCTTTCTATGGCTTGGTATTGGGTAACTGGTCATTTCGTCTGAACATTTAGATGTATTTTAGCTTGACCACTACTTAAAGATGACAACTATGAAGCTCAAACATGCGGTTCTACTGTTAATCATTGCAACGGTTATTGATGCCCCAGAAAATTATGGTGTTTTGGATTTACCGACATTTCCAGGTGCACATTTGTGCTGCATTTGTGTATCAAAATAAATAGCTCATTTCTGACAACTGTTTTGGATGGTTCAAGTTCTTTTGGATAATTCTAAAATTATGATTTGTGCTGAACTTGATTTCAGTGCGGTTGATTTTACATTTTATTCATCTTTTGTTAAGATCAAGTACTAAAATTTGATTAAGATTGAGTGGTTGCTGAATTCAATGATAGTTGTCAACCTGTGATTTACATTTAATGCTATAGGTTTAGGCTTATCATTTAACTTTTGAATGTCTCAGGCTTGTGTTTCTCATTAAAAGTTAATGCACAATCCTATGAATCCATTGCTTAGCTGGAATAATCAAGCATGATCTTCTGCCGTTTGGTTTTCATTTCAAGATAACAATAACTTCCATTTATTTAGGCAAAAGGTTGCCATAGAGTAGTTCTTTTTCTTATTAGTATATATATTTTTATTTCTTTTTTAGGTTTGTACAATGCCCTATTTCCTCTATCACATCAAGTTTTCGCCATGGGATTTAACAGGACTTGCAATGATCATCTTGCTGACTAGTTGAGCAATGATATGCATGCTTGCACCTTCCCAATAATTGGCAAGAGATTTCAAGCGGTTCAAAATTATCAAATTTGCAAGATTGTGATGAGGGCTGCTGCTTGAGGCCTTTGTCGAACGTCGGCCTTACACAATCATCGATAACGAGAAAAGTTTTCCTTAAACTTGGATTAAAAATAAACGGGGGATGGACTTCGGTCTCATCAAAAATAGGATGAAAACAGGATTATTTTCATCCCAATCATATAAAAGATAGATAAGGCACTAGGTATTTGTACAATGGCTGTGCTCTTGAGTTGGGCAACTATTGACTTTTTATCACTAGTTGGCAAGGTCAATGAAACAAGATTAATGAAATTAAATTAACTTTCATAATTCATTTATATTCTCTATGCTTCCACCGATTATAAACATGCAGATCTCCATCACGAAAGAATTGATGATCCAAACCAAATTAGGTTTGCCAAGTGTTTGTATGGTGCTGGCTGGGCATTTTTGTAGGCAGTGCACTGGGGCGGTGGGTGCTGCTGCCTCTAATGTCTACATGCACTGCGGCAGCAAGTGCAGCTGCTATGCTATGCTCTTACATGTTTGAACCCAAATGGAAAAGCTGGTGAAGAATATACTTTCACTGCCAAACCCTCTTACTTCTGTTATAATCTAACTTGATGGATCATTTACAGTTCCGAGAGAAAAACCTTCAATATAGCCCCAGTTAACTTTGCCGTTCAAGAAGAATAACCAAAATTTATTTTATAGTCTAACATATCAATTTCTTAAGCTTGTTGGAATAGACAATCAGAGTTTTGTTTTCCTGATATTGGCTAGTACTCGTCTCCAGGCCCTGCATTGGTCAAACAGACCAAGTTCTTGAACTTGTTGGAAGAGATAATCTGAGTTCTTTTTTCGGTTCTACTGGCAGTACTCCTCCCTAGACTCCATATTGATGGGAGTGTTTTTTCACCATGTTCCATCCTTTTACTTCACCTCCTCCTTGCTCTTTTACACCAGATTGACTCCATGTAAGTTTTGAAAGTTGGATCAATTTACTTAATGTGCGAATGGGAACTATTTCCATACTTATTCTAATATTGTTGATTTAGAAGGGTTTTATCTGCTTATTTTTCTAGCCAATCTGGTTATTACTAGAATTCATCAAGTTCCATTTCCTTCTTGTTGAGTCTATACCAACTTTGGGGCTATTTTTCTAAGATAACTTTCCTTATACCAGAGCAAAGCAGAATGTCATTGTCTATGCTTGTGACTGCAGTCAAGATGCTCTCGATAAAGCAGGAGAAATGGTTGCTACTTCCAATTTTCCTTCAATCAAGCGTCAATTTTATCCATTTCTTCTTGATTTTTCTGTTAATAGATTTCCAGATTGGTTGTTATGCACTGCTTGTCAAAAGTGTTCACCTGAAAAAAAATCCCTCCTCACGCCAGGTGGTTCTTTTTTGCTTTTGGTCCCTTGTTCTGTTTCTTAATCTTATGTTGTCGTTGACTATCAAGATCTGCAATCTCTTTTGTTTTTTATTTAGATGCTAGTGGAAAAGGATTTATTAGATTAAATGGGCCATCCTTCCTTGAAGCTAAATGCTGCATTGGCGGAATGGACTATGTAACCCTGGTGAGTATTGTTTTTGTCAATTTTGCTAAATATATTTCAAGGCTATCATGTTATAATTGTATTTTTGATGAAAAGCTATAATGTTGACGTGACATAGCATATTCTTTATACTGTTAGCTTCAATATCCTACCATGTGAAAGTTCCGATTCGTTGGAGGTTTTCTTGCCCTGAAATATGATGGTCTGTCTTGCTTGTACATTTGGAGTTGAGGGTACGTCCTTCATTATTTTAAGTCCATGTCGAGCAAATCAACAACAATTCCTTATTTGCTCTTGCCATAAATGAATGCAATGAAGCACTTTTAAAAAATTGTTCTGAAGGAGCATATTGATGTTGATGATAATAATGAAAATTGATGTTAATTGACTATGAAAGCTTCATTGCTGTAATAGGTTGGGTTTGCTAATTCATTTGGTTATATTTTTTAGGCATCCGATTGTATGTTGATATTTCACATTTTGAGACGAACAAACAATAATATAGAACCATTGCACTTGGAATTCAAAACAATGAGCGCTTACGTTATATGAAGTAACTAGTATGTGATATGTAAAATCATGAGTTTTTAGGTTACATTTTAAGACCAACAAATTAGAGAAGAACCAAACATTAAACCCAAGTGAGCCTCACATGACGTTCAAATCAATAAATGCTTACATAATATGAACTACTTAGTTTGTAGAAGCCTGGATTTTGGGTTTTATTTTGGAAACACTTTTTATATTCTTAGCTAAGTAGTCTTTGTTTTAATTTCCTCTTTTCCTGCAGTAGTGGTAGGTTTGCAAATGGTTAGTCAGCTTATTATATATTTCCTTTAATTAAGCATATTCTGACAATTTGCAGAGCATAATATGATGAATATTACATTCCAAATTTATCACTCTATTTTCCTTTTCTTATTCTCCAAAATTAAGTAAATCATTTTGTTTTAGATGCATGAGTGGTGTGGTCATACTGCTTTTGACCAACAGTAGAACACATACATGTCATGTAGCATAATCATACAAGTAGAAAGTGAACGTTGATTTATCTGTAGCTGTATTTATGTCTGGTTCAGAGTTAGATTTTGCCTCAAGTTCCTTATATTGGATCTGTGGAATTTAAGCATATGCTACTGAAATATCTTGAATTAGGGAGGAGCTTAGAGATTTAAATTATCAATACTTATGAAAAGAGAATAGTGTCTAAATAATCATCTGATTTTTTTATAGGGGTCCATTTTATTCCCAAAATTTATAGAAGTGCCAATTTAGTCCCATACTTTAAAGAGTATGGGACTAATTTGTCACTGTTATAGACTCATTGGACTAAAATGGCCACGTGTAAACAGTTAAGCGACTATTTTGACCCTTTGCTTCTTAAGAAAATATTTGAAGATTGGCTCTTATTGTCAATTGTGTCCTACTTTTGTTTGAACGGAACCAAGTTGACCTAAATGAAAACTAACAGCTATTCCCTTTTTCTATGGTTAGATATTCACTCTGTCCGCCATAACATTTCAAAGGATGTCATTTGTTATCGCAGAGTGTATGGCAGTTTTAAAACCCGGTGGTCTGCTTCTGTTCAGAGATTATGGTATGTATTTTTATTGTAGTTTAGGGACAGATCTTGGATTCAAAATCCTTTTCCAGTTTGTTTTCTTTCTGTACATATTGTTTTACTTTGATTCTATCTTCATTTAGGGCTTTATGATATGACAATGCTTCGATTTCCACCGTAACAAAGAGTGGGTTTAGGGAGTACATGCGCTCAGATGGCACACTTTCTTATTTCTTTTCTCTGGATATTGTGAGAAACCTTTTTCTTGACGCTGGATATATCGAGGTAGCATGTTTATGCATTAATAAGCACATAATTTATGAATTTATGTGTTCAACCTAATCTTTTGGATGTTTTGATTCATGAGGTTGTTTTGAGTGCTCGAATTTGGCATGAAAGATATATCATCATATTATAACATGAGTACATCATGCATTCATATTGCATATATTGATTGTAGAAAGAAGGAATCACATGTTTAAGAAAGCCGACAATGGAGGGAACTTGGTGGTTCATGAAGTTGTTTTGAACAAATTGAAGCAAATCATTGTGAGAGATTTTGTGGAAATCGACTCTCCAAAGCAAAACGTTGAGCAGAGGCATACAAAACTTTAAAACACAAATAAAATCAAGATGTAATGTGGAATTATCCAAGAATGAAAAAAATAACAGAGCCACACCACATCAAGAGATCCACTATGAAAAACGAGGTGAATTGTACAAATCATGGTTTAAAAAAACACTCGGACATTAGCCTCTAGGTGTGTCTCGATTCGAGTAGCTGCTGCAGTGACTCGGAGCCCAAACCTTGCAAGCGCGGGCGAGGCTTACGCATCCAGGCGGTAATGCCTCAAGACTGTTGAGGCGTTGCTCAAATTAAAATTAGGTATCAAATACCTTGAACCTTCACGTGGATTTAAGGTTGGACTTCGTTCCGAGAGCTTGTTATCTTCTTCCACTTCCTTCGATAGTCATTGTGACTCGTGAGTGTGAGCGTTAAGGTCCTCTCAAGCTTTTGAGTGTAGTTCAGCCTTTTGCGTCAAAGTCCATTGTCGAAGTCCAATGTCGAACTTCAGCGGAGCGGCGTAATCCAGAGGCTTCCTCTTCGCTTCTGCGGTTCTGATCTTCCGTCGATTTTCTCGAGTTATTGTAAGCCATGTTTTTCGTTCATGTGATTGTGAGCTTTCAATTTTAATATTTTTTGGGATTCACATACATAACAATCGAGATATTGTTATTTAGTTATTTAGGGGCCGTTTTGTTTGCTGAAAATAAAATGCAATGTAAATGGTTTGCAAAATACTATTACTATAATGTATTTGAAATACGTTCGAGCTGTTTGATTCTCTGTAAAATAAACGTAAGACTTTATATTTTTTTTTGTTTGGTTTGAAGTAGCTTGAAAAAAAGATATCTCAAAATTTTTTTTTTTATTTGACAGTGGTGGGAGGGGGATGGGAGGATGCGGCAATAGTAGACTGGGGGGCGGACGACCGATAGCTTAGGTAGTGGTGGCAGCCGCCAGGGGAGGAGGTGACGGTGCGCGGCCAATGGCTGCGACCTGTGGCGGATGACGACGAATAGGAGGCGACACGAGGGCGAACTGCTGTGCGGGCAAGCGGGTGGCAGTGGAGAGCAGTAACTAAAGCCTGCTCGCGGTGGCAGCTGCGTGCGGCGAGCATTGATAGCCAAAGGCGGCAGTAGTAGGCAGGTAGCTGCTGCGGTGGGTGGCAGTGGCTTCAGGTATCAGCGACTGACGAACTTTAACTGTGGCGGATGGCTGACGGAGGTGGAGAATGGCTGGCGGCGGTGATGGTGGGAAGTGGTTGCAGCAGGCGACGACGGGCGGGTACTACAGGCGACGACAAGTGGTGAAAATGGGTTGCGGCTGTTGTCGGGCGACGACGGAGGTAGGTGGGCAACTGCTGCGCGGGTGACTTGGCTTCTGGTGGCAGACTTTGACGGTGGCAGGTGATGGCGATGGCGATGACGGCGGGCATCGGTGACGGCGGGCATCAATGACAACATGCAGTGGAAATTGTGGATAGCAGTAATAGCAAGTGGCAGGGGCGGCAATCTAGTGCTGAGGTGGCCTCCGACGGCGAATGGCAGACCACCTTCGACTGGCAGTGGCGGGTGGCAGCGACTTGCTTATAGCATTTTACATAAATGATGTAATTCAAATTCGGCCAAATCGGCCATATTTTAAATTCAACCAAAATGAATTATGGTGTAAACTTCAAATTCATTCAAATTTTATATTATATTTGTAATTTTTCATATCAAACACATAATTTTCTCAAATTCCTGCAAAATAATTACAATACACCACTAATTCACTCAACAAAACAGCCTAGTACATAGCATTTACTTACATAGCAATCATGACATTGCTATTTACAAAGCAAGCACCTTATTTCATCCATTTTTCAAGTTCTAACTCAATATCAAAGTTTATGTGCGGGATTATGATTTTGTCAATTTTAAATTTTGATGCATGTATCTTTTTTTTTTTTTTTGTGTGGTGTGAATCAATTTTTCTCTCAGAGCTTTTGGTAATTTCAGATTTTGACAAGTTTTAATTATCATATAGATTTTGGAGCTAATAAAGTGTATGTTTTGAAGGCTAGGTTATATTTTTCAATTTTATCAAATTCTCAAGGATTGATGAATTTTATCCTTTTGTTTTCTAGATCATTTTAATTTGCTTTTTTGCATTAAAATGACTTACCTGTTTAATCATTAATGTGAAAGTTAGAAGGCAATGTATCTTTAATTCTCAATGTATCTTTACATTTTCAATTTAAGTAATTGTGTTGCATTGTTTAATGTTGCTTATAATATGAACAGTTTTCTTGCTTTAAATTATCGTTTTGTTTGAAGAAACATTTGCACAAGAAGAAAAGATTCAGCTTTAGAATATGAAATTTAAGTTGAAATGTCAGGAGAAGTGCAAAGAAGGGATATGTTTACTTAAAATATAAAATTTATGACAAGCGAATGACTGGTGGTGTTAAAGGACTTAGAGATTACTTGGTTGCACACATGTAAATTTTGGAGCATGTGTGAGAGTGCCAAATTAAGTAAAAAAGTATGCCTTGAATTTTTGTGAGAAATAAGCCACTTCGAAGGAAATAAAGCAAAGAAATATGGAAGAGATGTGGCTCACATTATAATGGTTCCAACAGTGGAAGTCATTTGTCTTCTTCTGACAGAGGAACTTGAGGACCAAATTGATAAATTTGTTGTAAATATTTTGGTTCACATTAATAATCTTCATTCTTGACAAGTACCTAACCTCTGCATTATTTTGGATCAGCTTTGTTAGCTTTATCTTCATGTCAGAACTTCTAGCTAGTTAGGTCATCTCTCGACTGGTCTTTTCCTCCTCTCTCAGGACCCGACTTTGCCACCCATGATGACTCGCCTTTGCTGTCTTTGTTGCTTTTCGCTTTCAGCATTGATTACATTGCCTTTGTTGCTTCTGTCTCGCATCACTGCAAATCACATAACAATTTTGACACCGAAACTTGCTTCTTTGACTCCATTCACAACTCACTTGTCTTCCTCACATTGTCAACAAACACCAGCTCAACAGGAGCTGCAAGATTCCAACTTCTACTCTATGCCTTATTCTGAATTCGTCCATTAGGCTTTCCAAGCTTGATTTACTGCTCTCCTTTAATTTTCAGCTTCTAATAGTTGTCATACTCGCAGACAAATTGTTGCTCTTGATCTATCGATCTTCCATCTGATTGGCTTCCTCTTTCTTTTACTCCTGCATGATCAAATATGTCAAACAAAGTACCGAACTCCACTTGTTTAGGACTAGACCTATCTAAAAAAGAACAAATAAACCCCGCAGTAAAAATATTTAGCAAGGCACAAAACTTTTTCCTAGTCACCACCATGATTAGTATATGTTTATCACTTATCAGACCAAACATGTAATCTTATAAATAGCTTCAGCATAAAATGGTTTAACCAAGGGATGTGGATTGTAAATTTTGTTGCCTTGGTTAATATGATGGGTGATATCTCAATTTTGAAAATCATAAATCATGCACTAAAGGACAAATTATTAGAATTGCTGATAGTCATTATCCAAAGTTGCTAAAATTGGGCATGTTTGTTTTTCAAACAAATTAACTCTCAAATCAATGTTATTAGTGTTGGAGCTTGATTTTAATCTGTAGTTTTAAGAAATTTACATTCATACCCCTTAATTCTTATGTATTTACATGTATAATACCTAAACTTCAATTTTTACATACATGCCACTCTACTTATGCATGGAGGACTATATCTCACTTTTTAAAAGTTAAGTGGTAGTTTTTATGTGATATGAAAGATTTGGGTGGTATAATGTAAAAATTGAAGTTTTGGTATTAGATATGTAAAAACATAGGAATTGTCCTTTGGACCGTGTTTAAGGAATAGAGCCGGATTTCGTAGGAAGGAGAAAGAGAGGGAGAGAAAGGGAGTGAAGTGGCCCCCTCGGGGGCAAAAAGAGGTGGTCCTTAGGCTCGACGAACCTTTTTATTCCACACAAGAGAGGTTTACAATGTGAGGGAGAAGGAGAGCAAACTCCCTACATGAGTGGGAGAGAGAGAGAGAGAGCTTAAGGAACCCTTTTTATGTGCAAGGGGTCCTTTATTTATGAAGGAAGAGAGGGGAGAGGGACACTACATTTATGCCCCTGTGTAAAGCAGAGCAGTGAGTGGTCCTTTCCTTGCTTGGACTGGTCTCTCCGGAGCTTTCCCGTCGGTCTCGTCGGCGTTGTGGTCGCTTAGGTAGTTGTTGACAACCAGCCCATGTGGCAGATTGCCTGGGGTGGCCGACCCTCTTTCTTCACTTTGGCCTACCCATGGTGGCCGGCCGGCTAGGGTGGCCAACCAAGGTTGCCAGCCGGGTAATACTCTATGTGACTGGCCCAAGTGGCCGGTTGAGGTTGGCCTACCATGGTGGCCGGCTGAGGTGGCCAGCCAGGTGGCCGGTTGGGTGCTTCTCCATGTGGTTGAGTCAAGAGGCTTATTGAGATTGGCCAGCCATGTTGGCCGGTCAACTGAGGTGGTCAGTCGGATGCTTATTAATGTGGTCTCAAATCTGTCCTTTGGACCGTGCCCAAAGAATAGATCCAAAAACCAAGGGAAGAAAAAAGTGAGGGAAAAAAAGAGAGAGAGGCCCCGTTGGAGGGCAAAGAAAGGTGGTCCATGGGCTCGGCAACCCTTTCATTCCACACAAGAGAGGTTACAATGTAAGGGAGAAGGGGAGCAAGCTCCCTAGATGAGAGAGAGAGAGAGCCTAAGGGAACCCTTTTTACATGCAAGGGGTTCAACTATTTATAGAGAAGGAGAGGGGAGATGGAGATTACTTATATGCCCCTGCTTAAAGGGGAGCACTGAGGGGTCCTTTCCTTGCTTGGACCGATTTTTTAAGAGCATTTACATTGGTCTTGTCAGTGTTGATTGGTCAACCCAAGTAGTTGTCGATGGTCGGCCCACGTGGCAGATTACTTTGGGGCGACTGACCCTCTTTCTTCAATGTGACCGGCCGGCAAGGCCGGCCATGGTGGCCGATCGGGTAATGCTCTATGTGGACGGCTCAAGTGGTCGACTAAGGTTGGCAGACTATGGTGGACTATGGCGGTCAGTCGGCTGGGGTGGCCATCCATGGTGGTCGACCGGCTGAGGTGGCTGGCCGGCTGCTTCTCCATGTGGTTGGCTCAAGAGGCCGACCGAGGTTGGCTGGCCGAGTGCTTCTCCAAGTGGCTGGCTTAGGTTGGCTGCCCGACCAGGTTGTCCTTCGTGTGTCGGTCTGACAAATAGGTTGATGGTGTGTCTCTAGTGGCGGCAGATCATTTTGCTCGACGAAGGCCTATTTTGAGGCTATCCGAGTTTTTCACTTCTTGAGGCGGAGTCGCGATAAGAATGAAAAACTTATTAATACAGAAAACATCATTTCATAAGTTTAACAGTTCTCTTGCTTGCCTTTAGTGAATAAATTTTTTGGAAAAATAATCATCAACTTGTGTCAAGATTTTTGAAGTATGTTCAAGTTTTTCTTTTTTGATTTTAAGCAGAAAAATTTTCTCAACTAAAGCCTGCTCCATGCCATCTCTCTTAGCCTTGTCGGAACATCGCCTTCGGCAGGCCTCAGCTTACTCCAGGTCCTAGGCAGTATTGTCGTTGTATTTGCGTGGATAACTGTCGAGACTTGTTAGTGGGGTGATTTACGCCGTATCAATTGCGGATCTTGTTGCTTTGGAGCAGAGAACCGTCTTCGTAGCTTCTTTTGAATCAAATTTCGAGAGGAATTTTTGGAGATTTCTTGAGATCAAACGAGGGGGGAGATGTTGGATTGCTCATCCTGGAGGAGAGGCTTCAATGTGAGAGATAGTTTGGAGTGCTCATCCCAGAGGAGAGGCTTCGAGAGAGTCCGCATGCTTACCCTGGAGGGGAGGCTTGGAAAGAAAAAAGTATTTTTCTTTTTCTTTCTGAATGATCTCATGGAGGAGAGGCCTAATATAAATAGGGAAAAGTGTTTTGCTCATGATGAGGAGAGTCTACCATATTCTTTCTTTTCTTCTTTGATTTTACCTTATCTTTGTTTTATTTCTCTTCTTTTTCTATTAAGTTTCTTCTTTCTCACAGAGCAACAAATCAAAGGAGTGGAATACTTATCTTCTTTAATTTTTTTCTTACTTTTTAATGAAAATTAGATAAAGTAAAAGAGAGTGTGCTTGTTTCTTTTTGTTTTTCTGTACAGGGAGAAAATATTGCATCCGGAATCCGGACATAGTTGTGCGTCCGGACTCTTATAAAATTGCGCCATCTGTAAAGTGGTTGGCCCCATTTTTTCCATTTAGAAAAAAATATTTAAATTACGTTCTTCCGCGTGACCTGACCTAAAGACTGCCCGAATATCTCGAAAAAAGCGCCCTCGGTTCAAATCTGGCACTGTTCATAACCACACACTGTTCATTCTCTTTTTCTTGGCTAGGCTTTTTACTGTGGCTAGGGTTTAGACTATATTCTTCTGTTACTTACGAAGAGCACCACAACATTGCATTTTTGAAGATGAAATATGAAGATTTTGGTGACAATAACGGAAGAGAGGTGAGCTTCACTGCTTTTAAAATGGTTTCATTCATTAGGGTTTGCTCGATGTATTTCGGCTAATAGAGTTTTTTTGTAGTTTCACGTAATGCGACTTCTAGTATGAAATTCTATTTTTTTACCCAAACCTATTATTTTTATATTTTTTTAATATATACATTATGATTTTATAAGCTTTCATTTGTTTCTTTCATGGGAGGAGCGATTGTTTGGTTCATTTACGAGAAAAAACAAAATAGATGGAAAACAAATTATGACCATAATACAACCAAAATGCTACCAAAAGAATATTTCAATACCAATGAAAATAAATCCAAAATACCACTACAATACCACGTAAATACCACTTGAATAGTACTTGAATACCATCCGAATACCACCATAATATAACATTAATACCACTATAATACCACAACAATATCACTATAATACTATAACAATATCACAATAATATAACTAAAATACCACATAAATCACTTGAATTTTACCAGAATATCACCATAATACCACAATAATATCAATACAATACCACAATAAAGTGATGTCAATTATTTTGATACAAAGATGTTGTGATGTATTTTTTGTAATAATTCAGCATTGGTAGTTTGGTGGTATTGTGCCCTAGGTGGCATTTGGGTTTCTTCAGTTTTGTTTGAATTGTGGTGGTACGTGGTTTGTCTTATGGTGTTACTGTGGTTCTCTTTTGGTGGAATTGATGTTGTAGCTTGTTATCATTATAGTTGTATTGTGATGTTAATATGATTACATTATGGTGTTTCATGATGATATACAAGGGTACTTGCAAATAGTTTTTACATTGACTGTTCTGTGAAGGAAAAATATTGATATTTTTTGTTTTCCAAATACATTGAACAGGTAAACCTCCTAAAATAAAATTCATTGATTCAAAATTATAAACTCAGTCATATATATGATTGTCATGGGATACTTGCAAATGTTACATTGAAAAAAATGCGACATATAAAGTTTTACATTGAATATATGAGTCCCGGGAAAATATTGCATCAAGCGAAGTTTTACATTGAATAGATGATCACAAATGAAGAATTACAATTCTCAGTTAAACAAAAGATAGACACTTGAAAATCAAACAAAGTCGACTTCTTGGTTACCTCCTTGGTTTCTTCCCTCTCTTTGTATTTTTTTTCCTTCAATGAATCCATTACAACTAACGTAGAAACCTAAGCATTGTATATTGGACAACAAAATTAGTTCGGAAGATTTTACAACCAAAACTAGCTAAAACCATATTTAAACCTTGTTGCAGATGATCACAAATGAAGAATTACAATTCTCGGTTAAACAAAAAATTGACACTTGATCAAATAAAGTCGACTTCTTGGTTACCTCCTTGGTTTCTTCCCTCTCTTTGTATTTTTTTTCCTTCATTGAATCCATTATAACTAACGTAGAAACCTAAGTATTGTATATTGGAAAACAAATTTAGTTCGGAAGATTTTACAGCCAAAACTAGCTAAAACCATATTTAAACCTTGTTGAGCTTGCTTTTAAATGAGTAGGCGGAGTCCTGAGTCTCAATATCGAAGTGGCGGTGTCGAAATGTCGGTGTCGGTGTTGAAATGCTGGTGATGAAGACGCCAAAACATCTGACGCGCTTCTAATTTCGATGGCAAAGAAGCTACGAGCTCAGTAGCGCTAAAACAAGTCTGGTGTTGGAAACCTAAAATGCTTGGAGTCGCTTTGATCAAGAGAACCCTAAACCTCAAAATTGCTGATGAAAGCCCTAACCCATAAAATATGAATATGAATCGACAACGCGTGCTTTTTTTCGAGGTATTCAGACAGTCTTCTGTCCGGGTCGTGCATAAAAACCTATTTTTAATATTTTTTTTTAAATGGCGAAAATGGGGCCAACCACTTTACAGATGGTACGGTTTTGTTGGAGTCTGGACACACAGCTGCGTTCGGACTTCGGATACAATATTTTCTCCCTGCACTAGTCTTTCTTCCCCTTGGAATGTGAGAGGGAATCTTTTTTTTTTCTTTCTTTTGTCTTTTCATTCTTTTGCCTTATCATCTACTTTATGTCTTGTAATTTTTTTACTTTTTATTTTTTGCTTTTTATCTTGTTACTTCTTGTCTCTTTCATCCTTCTTCTTGTTTCTTCTTTCGTTTCGTCTTCTTCCTCTTTTTTTTGACTTCTTGTTTCTCTTTCATTTGACTTTCTCTAACCTGGAAGGCTTTTCGTCTTGTTGTCGGCCGCTAAACTCGGTTTGTTTATGGAGGTGGGTGTAATTTAATTATATATATATATATATATATATTAAAAAAATATCATTTTAAGTTGAAAATATGAAATCGAACTGATCTCATATATGCGGTAGTTTAAGTAACCAAGCACTATATCGCAAGCACTGCACTTATCTCGAAGAATAGACATACTACTTGATGATAAGACTTGATCAAATAAATCACCGGATTTACAATATCCGTTCTGGTCTGCGAACCAATTTTATAAGCCGACAAGTTCCTCTATCTAATGTCGAATATCAGATAGGGTTTATATTATCTGGATTTTTAAAGCTTCATGTAGGCGCAACCCCCTATAAACAACCGAAATCGTTTAAGGAAACTCTTGATTTAGATCAGGGGAATCTGTTTTCATGAATTTAAAAGGCTAGGGTTTTCAACAAAAAAGGTGTGTATGGAGTACCAAATGGGAAAGTGCACAAAGTGGATCACTTATTTCAGAATCAAATGAAAGAAGAGTAGGGGACACCACGGATCCTGAGGCGAACCTCAGTAGCGTCTCAAACTATCCTACTGTTGGGCTCTAAATTTTGGAAATGAATTTATTTAAATTTCAATCATGCCAATTTTAATTATAGAGATTACATTCGCATAATCACCTGATTATGCAAATAACCTGGGAGATAGGAGGATTTGTGTCGTACCGGACGACGACCTCAGAAACCTAAAACGAGTTAGGGCTTATATTGCACGTCGTGCAAAAGCCTAAAAGGTGAAATGAGGGCTTACGCCGCACTAGACAGACTACCTCGAAGTCCTATAGCTTGTTATTTAAACTGAGGAAGAGGGTTTTGCTGAAGTAGATTCGTCTTGCTGTTGTAGACCATCAATGGAGGTCCGCTGCTCGCATCCCCGTAGTGCTGCCCTCGGAGTTTGCTCACTGCTTCAGATTGTTGCAGTGTTGAATTTTTGGAGTTTTGAGCTTATAGTGAACGTGCATTCGTTGAGTCAATGTTTTATTCTTAGATGTGTGCTTTACAGTAAACAACAATATACTACAGTAAATAGGAGTGTATGCTACGATGAACAAGAGTGTATGCTACAAGAAACGAGAGTGCACGCTTACAAGAACAAGAGTATACTACAGTAAACGGTAGGAATATGAAAATACTGTAAATTTTGGTTACCTGTAATGCGCCGCTAGGATTAGCGGCATAAATAAAGTAGGAGCAAGTAAAGAAAAAGGGGTCTAGTATCCCAAGCTACTTGTGAAAGGTAAAACCCAATATACCGTGAGGAAAGCCAAAAGCGAGAAAATTAGGAAAGAAATCCGTGAAAAGCTCGAAAGAAATCAAAATAAGCCATAGAAAACCCGAAAAGAAAGAAATCAAAAGTCGTTCGTAGAAAACTCGAGAAAGCCACGAAGTACGAACTAAAAGCTCGAAAGGACCATAAGCATAATCGTGGGAGGATTCGAGTGGGTTCTACAAGCACTACGATCGAACCCCGACCCTTAGATAATCACCGCACACATGCACTCCAACACTAAGTAAAGGGTCGTCTACCTGACAGTCACAGAGGAAGTCAATCCTTATCCTGACTCGTACGACTGACCCGTGCATTTTTTAAAGAAACATTTAAAAAGGGTTGCACTTTTTTTAGAAAAGGTTTCTTTTTTTGAAAAGGAATTTTGACTTATCTTCTACTTGAAGTAAGATGTTTTGGTTTTACTTAAAGTTTGAAAGAAAATATTATTTATATTATTTATTTTTTTTTAAGAATTTGGCAAATGCATTTATATTTAAATAAATTTTCTTACACTAGAAAAAAGTGGTCGGTCGACTAATCGGGCGGGACTTTCTTCTCTCCGTAAAAGAGAGGGCGACCGTTCACTATATGGTAGAGGCGTGAAATTATCAATCCCTCATCCTCGTAGCGTCACTGAGTCGGGATTGCTAGAACCATTCGCACGTGCTTCGATTACTCCTACATCATTGCCCTAACCCTGAACCATCCTACTTACAACCTTGCTCGATGGCCCACGTATAGCAAAAAACTATACGCACACACTTATGCCTCGTACATAAGCGCATAAATCAGGCCAAGAAGCAAGAAAGAAAAGAGATAAAAAGGGGAAGAGAGAGAAGGGGACGATCCGCCTAAAAGATTGACGTAAAAGTAGGCGGATCGATCCTCAAAACCGAACAAAACAGACAGCCCCGACATCCTGACGGCTCGAGCCTGACAGACCCCGCTAAACCTAGCGACGGCAGAAGCCCGACAATTCTCACAAAGTTTAAGACCTGAAGACTCCACTGCTCACAAAAAGAGGAAACATGCTAGACCTCCTAGAAAGGGCATACTCATTGAAATGACCAATCGAAGAGAAAAAGAAGGAAATCCTGAATATCCCCAAAAGCATGACTCAAATGACTAAGCACGACTCAACGAGACGAAAGGGTGCGATGAGGACTACCAAATCTGACCACCTGGGACTATCTAACTTCTAAGCTATCACTGCCCCGGATCAAAATATGTAGGCTCAAGACTCGCTCCCTCGCACATTCGCGGCTGTGTCACATAAAATGCCCCGGACAAGACCACACTAGGCTAAGACCAAGCCAAACACTAGACTAAGGGTAAGCCTCAATCCAATTAAACCAAACAAAACATCAAACTAAAGTAGAACCACGCCCAACTGGAACTGAAACACTAAGAGTCATGACTCGAACTGTCATAAGGCGAAGAAAATGGGCCGTCATAAGGATAAAATCGAGCCCCATATGTGGTGCAAAAGGAGCAATCACAAGGACATCAAAACAACAAACCGAGCCCTCATAAAATGGTGCAAGAGGGGCAGTCACAAAGGCCGTACAACAACAAAATCGAGCCCCTATAAGGGTGCAAGGGGGCAACCATAGAGGCAGCAAAAAGGTAAACCGCGTCACATATGTGATGCAAGAGGGGCAGCCACAAAAGCATCAATACAACAAACCGAGCCCCCATAAAATGGTGCAAGATTGGAAGCTACAAAGGCATCATAACCGGTCAAACCGAGCCGTGCAAGGCATCAAACCACTACAAACCGAGCCATTTAAGGCAAAATTAGTAAACCCGAGCCCTGTAAGGCAAAATTAGTACACCCGAGCCCTGTAAGTCAAAACCAAGCCAACACTGAGCCCCAAATGCTGGGCAAAAGACTTAAAGCCAAGTAACATGGAACACTAAGCTATCATGTCAAACTCTTCTCTCCCATCTCCTTCCCATTTTTTTGTGACTGCAAAATAGGCTTAAACATTTCAAATTTTGTAAAATAGAGGCCAAGCATTTCAGATTCTTTTTTTTTTTTTTTGGAGAATAGGAGCCACCACATTTTAAGCATATATATAACATAAATGAAAAAGGAGCAATGACACCTGTAAAACATGCATATGAAGTTCGAATCTTCCAAACAACCAAACTTCGCTCACCTTTCCACATTCCACCCAAACTGCAGGCTAGAGTGTAAATATAAAGCCAAAAGAACTCCAAAATGGCATCTAAACCAAGTCACAATAAAGTCTACTACATGCATAAATGTAGACTAGCAAGATAACAAGGCAAAGAGCAATCATGAAGAATGGAGACCACTATAGAGCTCCCAAATCTACAAATCATTTTGTAAATTTCAGCAAAAACATGATGTAGAGAGCGAGTGTGAGGTTAGAAGGCAAAACAATATCTAAGTCATGTCAATAGTGGAGCTTGAACCATCACCACACATATTCAACATATTTCAACATATTTCAACTTGAAATAATGAAAGTAGAAGACAACCCAATAACCATGGAGTTGTAAAGTGTTCAATAGTTATGCTAACATGAGACTTCTCCTCTCTTCCTCCCCTTCACCTTCCCTACTTCTCTTTTGTCCTCTCCTTTTCTCTCATTTCTTTTCTTTCTCCTCTTTTCTTTCTCACTTCTTTCCCTCTTTTCTTACTCTTCTCTTTTTTATTCTCACTTATTTCCCTCTTTTCTTTCTCACTTCTCTTCTTTCCCTTCCTTTCTTACTCTCTCATGGTAAACATCACTACAAGCATCAAGTGTAAGAGTAAAGATTGAAGCATGCATGAACTTCCTAAATGAACTTCATTGACATAAAGAAATATTAAAAAAAGAAACAAGTATAGCATGTCATTTTGAACCCCTACGCATCAAAGCCCATCACCAAAGCCACATTTTTTTAATGCCACCTTTCATGAAATAAGTAATGGTAAAGCATGCAACAGGAAGAGAGAAAAAGGCGGTAGAGAAAGTGATAGCTAACATAACTTTCCCATCCAAAACTTCTCAAAGTAAAGCATGCCAAGATTATGGAGCCAAATAAGCTTATACCATAGTGAGGAAGTGATCAACCACACAAGAGAAACCATGTGAAACAGCGGGGAGGTCGAGAAGACCAGCCACGAACCGAGCAAGCAGGGGGCTCGGGTAAGCACATGAGGAGAAAGCAAACAACACCCTCCAACCTCTCACTCACACACACAAACACATAGTGAATAAACCAGAGAGCAGGAAAAAAAGGAAATAAATGCAGCACCTCCCTCTCTCAAGAGAAACTCAGCCAACCAAAATGTCCAACCCTCCAGAATTCCCCAAAGTGGGGGCTATATAGTAAGAAGAGATGAGAAGAGCCAAGCCACATTCAACCAAACTCATCCAAATTCACCCAAATACTCATCCGATGCCAACAGTGATAATGGACGGGCCAAACCATCGCAAGAAACCACGCACCAGGGAGAGGATTGAGAGAAGAAGAAGGAAGAAGCCTTGAGAAGGAGAGAAGCTTCCCTATTCATGCCAAAGAGGCAAATGCCACAGTCACTCGAACACCAAACAGGAAAATCCAAGGCGTCAAGAGGAAGGAGCTCGGGCAGAGCTTCATGGGACATCACCTTCTCTTGCGTGAAGAGGAGAAGCCAAGGTACAATGGGACGAAACGGGATGAAGCCAAAGAGCTCGTCCGAGCCGTACCGGGGCAAAGGTGCATGGTTTCGTGGGAGAAGAGCAGAAGATGGTGCGGGACGAGTGTGGGACGGGGCTAGGAATGGAGGGTTTAGGGTTTTAATTAAAGGGAGGAGAGTTTAAGCAATTAAACAAAACATAAGTTATTCAAAACGCGCCGAATTTCGCGTTGTTTCTTTGTGCTTAGTACCCTGGCAAAATATACGTCATTCCTAGGCAAATTCAACATTCTGGACGCACCGGCGCAGTCTATTTCATGATCCGGAGTTGTCCAGGCAACTTCGTCAACGGTCGGACCGGAAGCGCGTCAAATTTGATCCTGTCAGAAATTTTAGCCTGACGTCGATCGTCCTGGCGTCCTGACTTCCTCTTCAATCCATTGCGGAGTATTTGAACGCCGAGACCGTAAATCTAGGAATTTGTGCGTTGTGATGCAAAACATGCATGAGGCTGCCCTAAGGTCCGGTGGTCCTATGGGGACTCCTTTTGAGTTCCTCATGTTTGTTTCAACCTCTTAAAGGTACGAACTCTCCATGGGGCGTCTCAAAAGAAGTGGAGGAGGCTTCAAGATTCTAGAACGAGGCGGGTCCCATTGCTAACAATCTAGGATAGTCGGGGAAGCTCCTAAAGCTAGAATTCTACATTCTAGGGAGAACTAAACCTCAAGCCAAAATTTGAGGTCAACACTAATTGGCGGCACAATTCATGCTCATCGCACCTCTTAGGCTGTTGAATCCAAATATGTCATTTGAACTTTGCCCAAGGAATAGAGCCGGATTCCAGGGAAAGGAGAAAGGGAGAGAGAGAGAAAGAGATAGCTTACCCCATCGGGGGGCAAAGAGGGTGGTCTTTGGGCTCGACGACCTCTTTTATTCCACTTAGAGAGGTTAAAATGTGAGAGAGAAGGGGAGCAAACTCCGTAAATGAGTGCGAGAGAGAGAGAGAGCCCAAGAGATCCTTTTTAACATGAAAAATGGTCTTTTATTTATAGAGAAAGAGAGGGGGAGGGAAATTAAATTTTTGCCCCTGCTTAAAACGGAGCAGTGAGGAGTATTTTGATCCTTTCCTTGCTTGGACCATTCTCTTCGGAGCTTTCCCGTTGGTCTTGTCAGAATCGAGTGGTTGACCCAGATAGTTGTTGACAACGGGCCCATGCGGCAGATTGCACGGGGGTGGCCGGACAAGGCGGTCGACCCTCTTTCTTCACTGTGGTCGGTGTAGTAATGCTCTATGTGGCTGACCCAAGTGGCCGATTGTGTTGGCCAGCCGACTGCTTCTCCATGTGGCCACTCAGGAGGTTGGCTGAGGTTGGCCGGCCATGGTGGTCTGTCGGGTGAGGTGGTTGACCGAGTGAGGTGGCTGAACTCGGTGGCTGGCCGGGTTGTCCTTTTTGTTGCCGGTTTGATAGATAGGTTGCTAGTGCGTCTTTGGTGGCGGCAGTCCTTCTGCTCGGCAAGGCCTATTTTTAGGATATACAGTATGTAAATGCTCCGAAATTTTAAACATTACGTTGATCTAAATTACTATGCTCCAAAACTTTAAACATGACTTGAGGAGATAAACTTACAAACAGCTTTAAGTATATCCTGCTTGAAAATTACTCCTTTTACTTATGCAACCAAATAGAACTTGATGTCAGTTCTTTCTTTTCTTTAAAATAAATTTTTACTTGGAAATTTCTGCATTAGGTTGTAAAGCTACAATTTCTTTAAAATATATGTCAGTTGAAAATTATTTTGGATGTTTTGAAGCTACAAATTATTGCATTTCAACATGGTTCACTAAATGCAGCTCAAAGAGAATGTCGAATTCATATCAGTAATTAGATCTACCAAAGTCTAGCCAGATCTTAATCTTTACGTTGTTCTCTTAACGGTGCTAAGTGGCAATTGGCTTCACCTTTGATTTTTGAATTATTTTTTTAATTCTTATTTGTTTTGTTTATGTTTTTACTTGAAAGTTTTTTTTTTTTTTTTTTTTGGTAAATTGTAACATGCTTAGTTGTTTATAAAATGCTCAAAATAACTTTTAGATATTTTATATGTTTTTTAAATCGAGCTAATTTATTTTTGAAAACAAAAGACAAAAACATACAAAAAAAATAGGCTAAGCAAACATGGTTTTAGAATAAAGGCAAAAACTAAAACAAAAAGCCAAAAAATAAAAGTGATCCCAAACATGCCCTAAGTAGATAGCCATGTTTGCTTTTTGTGCTTTCAGTTGGAGCTTGAATACTGTTGTGTGGTCTCTGTAAATCGTCGGAGCGGTAAGCAGATGAAGAGGGTCTGGGTTCATGGCAAATTCCAGAAGCCCATTGTTGGTTCGTCATGATAGTCTAAGGTATTCTGCTACACGAATCTGACCATTGTTCACTTTGGGCTATTAATTATTTTTTTACCAATTTCAACGTGTTAGAAGTACAGAAATGTTCATTTTATTGCTTCAGTTTAGGGCGTGACTAATGCATACTAAAAAAAATTGCATTTCAAAAGTCCCTCTGAAATTTAAGACGTGCCATTGTTTTAGCATAGAGAATTAAAATTAGGATGAATGATTTATGCCACATGATTTATGGAAGTGAAGTTTCTCATGTTTTTGTAGGTTTATTTATAATCGGATAAAATTAATTGAACGATGTGGTCAAATTATGCTACCTATGTTATTAACTGGTATGTGCATTTGATTAATGCTATGCAGCTGTCTGGAACAGGATAGTGAAAGATCAAATTCTTTCGATTTGTTTTTTATTTTTACCATTCCTCGTGCTTTCATGATCATCTTGAATTTTTTTTTCTATCTTTGAATAACATATTGTATGAGAAGCATTTGATGGGCCGATTGCATGAATAATTAGTTTTGTTTCGTCAATTTTTTTGAAGAATTATGCAGTGGATGTTAGGGAAGGGGGCTATGATAGAGGGAGAAAAATTGATGTGCGAGGTCTTTTGTGTTATCCACTTAAAAGAAATGAATATTTTGTCTGGTTTTATGCATTTAACTGATGTGCATCCCTTATATTGTTTACTTATTGGAATGAGCATTTGTTTGTTGAAGAGTAGTTTATTAACCATTTATGTTTTCATTTTACACTAATCCTGTGCAGGGGATAGTTTCTTGCGCTCTTCTTTTGTAACGTTAGAATGTAATATTTTTGAGCGTTTACATTGTAAATGATGAATGATGTGACAATTCTAAAATATGCACCTAAGGCAAGAAATTTGCGATCTAAAATCTTGATGAAGTTGCATTTATTTTAGTGGCTAACATACTTTTATTTTATTGACTAATATCGAGTCTTAATTAAGGTTCACAACACCAAGAAAAGTTGTCAAGTATTATCTTAAAAAACTATTAAATAAGAGCTTATATAGGTTATTTTTTCGTTTTTCATTTTTTTATTTTTGTTCTTAAAAACATGTTTTTTAATACATTTTTATATGTTTTTTATTTTTTTAAATTTTAGAAGTAAAATAACTTGTTTAAAAACATTAAAAATAAATTTTAGATGTTTCAAGTATTTTTAGAAACAATACCTAGACATGTTTTATTTCGAATCAAAATATAAATAAAAAATGATCCCAAATGGCCCTTATTTTAAGAAAGTAGTTAGAAAAACATAGTCAATGAATCACATGTACTATATTTTGAATCAAAGTGTGAAGTTGGGTAGTCTGATCTTGCATTAACATAATGGTTGTTGCTTTATTAATTATTATTTTTTAAAGCGTATTAAACAATGAAGGAATTGAGAGTGTTAAATAATGGAAACAATGTATTTGATAAATTAAGGCATTTCTTATGCCCTCTCATGATGATAGAATTGAGCTCATGCATATGTCTTACATTTGAAGCCAAAAATCAATATTTTAGCCGTCAAAGGTATGTCTGATAGCATTTTACTAGAACAAATGACAAGCAGAATCCAATCAAATTCACTGGTCATATTTTGTTCTCCTAATCTATGCTTGGTACTGCGAAATAAGAGTCTAGGTCAAAGTTACAATAACTAAATATGAAAAAATTAATTTAAAAAATAAACTGACACCTGATATCTGCCACTTAGTATGTCATGTAATAGTTTGATAAACAAGCTATATCCATTATTTCTTCCACTTTGATGAGCTGCATTACTCACCTTCTTTTGATACTTTCTTTTAGGGGCATTTACATACATGCCGCCCAATTTTAATGTTTTTACATATCTAACATCTAAATTTTATTTTTTACATTTAGACCATCCAAATCTTTCATAACACACCAAAGCTACCTCTTTTTTAACTTTTAAAATGTGAAATATGCCTTTTCTTGCATACGTAAGGTGATATCTATGTAAAAATTGAAGTTTAGTTGTTGATATATAAATGCATGGGAATTGAGTGGTATATATGTAAATCTTCATTTCTTTTGTTAACTTCTCATTAGTTTCCAATTCAGCGAAGTGGAGCACCATACAAACTGCAACCATCAAACTAGTTCGAGCTAAAGCCCCAGACAATCTCCAAAATGATTAAAACCAGGTGCAGCACTAGAACTTTCTACTTGGTACCCATAAAACTAGTAATATTTTGCATTTTCAAACAAGAACTGAATCTACCCATGAACTTTCAGGAGCCACTAGATCAACTGTTGTTCATCATTTGATGATTTTGACTCTTTGTAGTATTGTTTGTGGCTTTCTTAACCTCTTTGCCCACAACTTGGAGTGTTTTTGTCCATATGTAGGTCTTTAGCAGAGCCTTGTTTTGTCTTTTAGAGAATAAAGAGACTTACAGACACCTCACCCACAATCATATTAAAAAAATAGCTTGGAATCATGGACTTATTCTCATCAAAATATATAGACAAGAGAAACTTCCTTCTTGCATCCCCAATAAAATTGGATTATGATTTGTAAACAGTGATGTTTCAAGTATACATAGAAATTGTCATGTATAGAACAAGTTGAAACTGTTTGATGATTGGTGTAGGGAAAATAAGATAATTGCATAAATCAAAATAAGTGGGTCCAGGTTTTGCAATTTGGGCAGGGATACAACATGAAAGACATGGTGGATTATTGCAAATTTGTTTCACTCTCATGTAAGTTAAAAAAAAAGGTCTATTTTCATAGAAGTTTGCATACAAATATAAAATTTCCCTTAGATGACTATTCAGCCTGAAAGATCTATAGGTCTTTTTACATGCCTGACTTGTTTGGCTGTGAGAGTTTTCCATAGATTTCTGTAACTTCATGAAAGAGAAAGGCAGATTTACATACATACCACATAATTTATTGGCATCAAATAAACTTGACTTTTCTCTCATGCACTTCTGCAGCATTAGCTTGCAAAGTGTATTTTTTTAGGTACATTTACATATATAGCACCCAATTTCTATGAATTTACATCAATCATGGAACTTTTGGCTGCTATAATTGGCAAGAATATCTTGCTTTGATAACAAGCAATTTCACGTAGGGGCATTTACATACATACCACGCAATTCTTATATTTACATATCTATAGCTGAAACTTTCTTATTATTACATGACACTCAAATCTTTGCATTATATCAAGAATATCGCCAACTTTTTTATAGTGAGTTGCATCTTTTTACGCATAAGTTTTTAATACCAAGGTGTTATAAATGTAAATATCGAAATTTTAGCTGTTAGATATGCAGATGCATCAGAATTGTGATATTTTTGTAATTTTTTCTATTACATTGTATTTCATAATCCTTTTCCTAGCCTGATTATTGTTTAATATTTTATGAACCACTAGTAGAAATTTATTTATAACTTGCACATCAAGCAACGTGGCACTGACAGTACACACAATTGGCATTCTCATAAGAGGGAGTTCTTTAGGCTTTCAGTATCATGAAAATCATCTCTGATATTTCAAATTAACGATAAATGTATAAGTTTTTAAAAATTTTAAAAAATAAGAAGTAAATATCCAAATAGGTGTATTATTTACAGATCAAACTTGTGAAAATATTATGCAGAAAAAAGTTATGTAATATTATGTAATATAATTACTTAATGTTTTAGTTGAAACTATTTAAGCTTGAATTGATGATCTTCCAAATATTGATTTCAACAGAATTATAATTGAAGTGAGTGTTTTGATGAAAATGAAGTTAAAAAAGGTGTTTTAAGATGAGACTAAGGGTCTGTTTGGTGCAGTTGCAGATTATCCATATTATCAGGATAAGCAGATTAACTTGATAATCTGCTGATCTGATAATCTGCTGATCAACAATTGATCCGGATAATCTATCTGTCTGTTTGGTTTGTTCGTTTGGAAAACAACTGAATTGTAGCTGTTTGTGAATAAATGACAATTATGCCCCTGTTCTACATTTACAATAGTGTTTTACATTTTTTTTTTTAACAAAAAATTATTTTGAATTATAAAATCGATGATTTTAATTTCACATATTTTGTACTCTTTAAAAAAATTATTTGAAACTCTTCTTTAACTGTAGAGTGGAAAGCAAAATTGACAAGAAATGGAGGATTTATGGAGAGCAAAGCAGAAAATGAAATCTGTTGCTGAACTGTGATTCATTCCTTACAGCAGGCATGGAACAAAAATTGAAGAAAAGCCAATGAAAAGCAATTTTTAGGAGAGAGAGAGATGTCGGGAGAAGAGGGAGACGGAGATGCTTCCCAGCGCAATTATGGGAAAAAGAGGGAGATGCAGCGTAGAGAGTATAGTTACCTGAGAAGCCAATGATGAAGGGAGGAGAAGGGGTGTTGCGAGATCGCTGCGGGATCAGGAAGGAAGAAGGGGAGAGAGACCGGGTGTTGCGGGATCGTGCCTAGGGCTCCTGACGCGAGGGCAATTTTCGTCTTTTGACGAAATGAATCGCGGATCGCGGGTCCTCCCTGCGATCCGCTTGTAATAGAAAACATATAATCGCGATTTCTAAAACGCTCTTAAAATGGAATTTCCAAATAGAATGATGGTGTTTTGAAAACGCCACCGCTGGAAATGGGATTTCCAAACGGACCCTAAATAGAGAAAATATTACGTATGGGTATTGCACATCTAAATGCCCAATAACCGGCATTATCGCTATAAATCTCATCAGCGGCCGAATAAATGAGCCTCAAGTTATGCAATTAAAAGTATAGTGAAAATTTTCATGATATTAATTTAAGGTCCTATGTATTGTGTGCATGGAGTTAAAATGAGTATTTTTGAGAGGGATTTAATTAGTTTAAGGTCATTCAATTAGGGGATAATTAAAGCTTTTAGGTGCTAAAAAAAAAATTCTTTGAAAATGGGAAAGAACACCAATTATCTTTGGTAATTCTTGCTAATACTGTTACAATGCTACTCCAAAAATTATCTATAGATATTTATTTTTTATATGAATGGAACCACGAGTTGCATTTAAGAAGAGTTTAGACATCAAAAGAAGTTTAGGGCTTTAGTTAATGATCGAGGATACACCCTTCATAAACAACTATCTTTGTTAGTATCATTACGACCTCTATTGTTTAGGCGTCATCTCCTAATTATCATCAATTAGTTTTCATTGTTCCTTCATTATTTCTTAGTCGTCGTTGCCTATTGTTATTACTGAAATATGATCACTCTTCATAATTTCTCCAATTATCTCTATCATAGTAATAGTTCTCAATTTTATAATCTTATTATTATATTTTAAATTTGTGGGAAGAGCGGACTTTGATAATCTTATTTATTTTTTCTCTATTTGTATGTTAGATCAATGTAGACAACTATCAAAAGTTCTACACTACATGTAGGAACAATATCACCCTCTTCCCTACTTTACAAATACTTAGCTAATAATCAATAAACAATATCTCAATCAATAACATCATAATTCAAGATATGAAGGTCACTAGAGCTAAGGTGAACAAGCAACAAATTCAAATCCTTTAGTTCTTATAATAAATTAGTTAAGAATTAATATAATCACATTATGATGGATTTCTACTACCCCAAAATGAAGGAGTTAGAGCTGCCTTATAGTCAATATGAATATCCTCCTCACCACAATCTCATCAGTATCTTCTTGAAATTGTTAGCTCAGCCTATGTTTCTCAGTGACAACCTTTGTGTACTTGACCCAACTTTACTTCGACGACACATCAAATGATTTATATGAAACAAAATTTGATTTTTTTTTTTCTCGAGAAATCCTCTTTAAGAGGTAAGAATTAGCTTAGATTTCGTAAATTTTAAGGGTCTTCACTACTAATTGATGTCAATTTATAGCATCTCATTTTGGTGGGATTATAATGAATCCTTTGATCCTTATGAGTACTTGATTAGGATATAGCACTAGAGTTCTATAGTTCCCAAGGATCTCTCCTTGCTTAAGTTAAGGACATCTTCATGCGAGGAATGTTGTTTCATGTATACACTTTATTGATAAGAATTTTGATACTTTTTGTCAAAATTATAAAATGCTCGATCCAATTGCTTGTGTTGCTTCATGCAATCATGAATTATTATTTTACCAATCAAATATCTTGATGATCTAGGAAATGAGTGATATTGGGCTCATTAGATTTCTCTTATTCGGATGAATAAGATTTATTGATCATTTGACTTTCAATCCGTGTCTCAATTTTTAATCGCATTTTCTAAGATCAAATTACTTTTAATGTTGTTGGGTTCATCTCCTCAAGACATTCAATATGCAAGCCACCTTGGCATAATGATTATAACTTTACTAAAATTAGAAGCTTGATGATGCTTAATTTAACCCTTGAAGTTCTCTTTTCAAAATTTGTTTTAAAATTTCTATTTGATTAGATGGATCTTCTGAATTTTGACTATCACAACTAAGAATACAAAATTTCAACATAGAAAAGAAGGAATTATCTACAAATGATTTAAGCCTTCTACAAATGTACTTTTTTTTTAATATAAGGCAAACAAATAAACATGGGATCACAAACATGATATGACATAAATAAGAGATATGGTACATCATAAGAAGAATGACACCATATATGCAATGGACATGTTATAGTTTATAAAATATTAATATGAAATATATAATTTTTCATTATTGTCTATTAAATCAATACTTTTATTTTTGCACTTTTGTCCCTAAATCAAGAGTTATATTACATATGGTAATAGAAGCTCTAAAAGTTGATAAACAAACTTGAACAAATTTTGTTCATATTTTTAATTAAGATTTGAGCAAAATACGATTGAAGATAAAATCCTCTCTATTTTTTAAGGTTCAATCATTATTCGAGGAAAATTTAATTTGAGTTCGAAAATGATTTGAATAATATTATTTAAACATTGTTAAAATATAATTTAAAATGATTTAAATTATATTATGTTATCCTAATTATCTCATTTAGGATTAACTCCTTGGATGATAATAAAATTACAATATTTTATATTGCTGAATTTATTACTAGTTAGTACTTGGCAAATATGCTGCTAAGGATGATAATAAAATTTGACATATTAAGCACTAGCCCAACATCATATGATGAGAATGACCAAGTCCGTTTGGGGCAGCAGTGCAGTGGCAGGCGGCACTGCATTGCACTACAGTTTTGTTTGTTTGGAGAAATTGTGTTTTGGTAGCTTCTTCAAAATGCTATCGCTGAAATCGATGTTTTCCCACCTGTCCTAGCTAAAGTGCGTGGCAGCTTTCTAGCTACGGTCTGACTTTAAAAAAAAAAAAAAAATGTTATAGGCACCACATTTTTTTGTAACATCAGATTATCTTTCAGCAACATGAACTCTTAATAAGTTGCAATCACTTCGAAACAGACCCTAATAATTTTTGAGAACTCATAGATTCACTTTTATGTAATTATCATTTTTCAAATTATTTATTTTCAATATAATTTTAAATCTTTTTTTTAATATATATTCTAAAAATTATATATGATTGCATATATATATAATTCCATACAAACTATTTATGTTTTTAACTTCTCAATTTGGATTCCTTGTATTATGTATTGTGTTATTTTTTAAATTGCTCTTTGTTGTATTATGTATCTCATGTCATAGTTATTTGTAATTGTATCTCTTGGACATAACTTTGTCACATCATAAATATTTATTATATCCCTTTAATTACACTATAATGTGTCCATTTATCATATTTGAATATTATTAGAAATATGAACCCCATCATGTGGGAATCTGATTTCAATCTTATTTGAAGATTAATTGAACTCTATTCAAACACATATTTGTTGCTCTGAACTTATCTAAATAAATATTTAGCTTTGAGAAGTAGGGGTATTTTAAACCAAAATAAAATTTTCGACATTTTTATTAAATAAAATAAACAATTGATATATTTGGCTCGTGTTCGGCACGTTGTAAATGAGTCGAGTATGAGTGAGCTCAGGCTTTGGCTCTAGGGCTGTAAACGAGCCGAGCCTGAGCGAGCTCAGGGTCGGCTCGTTCGATACTGGCTCGAGCTCTAAATCGGCTCGTGTTCGAAATGGCTCATGAAAGGTGTGTTCGTGTTCGGCTCGAATTAAATATTTTTGTTCGTGTTCGGCTTGAAATTAACTCGTTAAAATTAATTGAAAAAAAATATGTATAGTGCCGGATTCGAACTTGAACCAAATGAATAGAAACAAGACACATAACCACATTACTATACAAGCAATTATGATTTAAACTTAAATATAAATATACATAATATATTAATATATAAATAATATATATAATAAATTATTATATAAATAATTATACGATTATTTTTTTATTTTGAGCTAAAACGAGCCGAGCACGAGCGAACAAAGAGTTGTTTGTGTTCGGCTCGTTTGTTATACGAGCTTAAAAATTTGCTTACGTATTCAGCTTCGTTTACTTAACGAACAAGCCGAACACGAGCTACTTCACGAGCCGAACACGAGCTTTTTTGACAACCCTATTTGGCTCATGTTCTACACGCTCAAAAGTAATTTTGTTTAAAATTGGTTCTTGTTTGAAATTATTTGTTAATAGTGCGTACGTACGCATGTTTGGCTTGATTTACATATTCTTGTTTGCGTTCGGTTTGAAACTGTCTCGTTTAAATTAATTAGAAAAATAGATGTACGGTGTTAAATTTAAACTTCCACCATAATAAGTAATAAAAAGCGCAGAATGACATGACCATAGAAGTTGTGGTGACTTAAAATAAATATATATAATATATATTATATAAATAATATATATAACTTCTTTATTTGGAGCTAAAACGAGACAAATCCGATAGAATAAAGGGTTGTTAGTGTTCATCTTGTTTATAATTCAAGTTTAAAAAAGTTATACTTATTCGGATCGCTTAATTAATGAACAATTCGCACAGAGCTACTTAATGAGCCAAACATGATTATCACGAATAATGAACTTTTTTGACAGCCCTAATTATAAGACAGAGTCAATTTTTTTAATCTATTTCATAAATAATGCCCTCTAAATCTCATCTGTGATTGATCCTTAATATTGTAGAACACTTTGAATAAAATAATATATTAATGAAAAAATATTTAAAAAAAAATCGATAAGAATGTCAAGAGCGAGTCTAACTTGACTTATATCTTTGATTTTCACCATGACCAGCCTTGACTTGACCGGTGGGACAGAAAGAACTGACTTAGCTCATTCACCCCAAAACTCGTGAAAATTGAAAGAACGTTAGAGCTGAGAAGGAATGAGAAATTCTCGAATGAATTTTCTTTCTCGCAATCAGCTTGACCATCCTGGTCTGCCTCTGAGATTGAGAGGTCCGAGACTTGGAACTTAAAAATTTATCAATGATATTTTCATCATACTTAATTGATTTCAATTTGAAAAAGATATTTAAAAATATATAAAAAATATTAAAATATTTATGTTTAATAAGCTAAATGAAGTCATAGAAAATTTAATATATATATCTATTTTCTAAGCTTATCTTGATAAAAATTAGAAAAATACTTTAATCTAATTTTTTTCAAAAATATATAGAACAAATTTATATAACCATATATTTATAAAATGACCCAAAAGATTATCAAATCTCTTCTGCCTCTACATCTACTTTGAAATAAATGTAAGAATTTAATAAAAATGAAAAATAAAGGTTAAAGATTTTACCATAAATTTTAATATTTGTAAAATGATTTGAAAAGACAATGAAGGATGAGGACTGATTTGTAAATATCAAGTTTTTGGGGGGTCTAAGCTCTAAACACAATATATCCAGTTTAATTATAAGGTGGCGGCCGGCCATGCGCCGCCCATCCAAACCCGCCATCCAACTGCCCGCCGCCGGGCACCATACCTGTCGGCATGCTGAACATATCCGCCATCGCTGCCGGCGGCTGCTGCTGCGCTGCAATTATCCCCGAAGTCTCCGGAATCCCAGTCTCTTCTTCCTCCATGGGCAGCCTCTCATACGTGGAATTGGAAAACGTAGCTGCGACCACCATGACCGGCCCCGCGGCCACCAACGGCCCCACCACACTCCCTCCCACCACCTGCCCCTGCCCTCCGGCTAGATATACCGTCAACCCAGTTGACCCCGGCAGCGACGGCCCCGGTAAAAAAGTTCCGGTCAGCACCAGTATCTCGAACCGTCCGTTAAGCGCTACCACGGCGCTCGGAGCGGACGGCTGACGGAGCGTGACGTTAGCCACGGCGCCGGAGCCGCTGAGCACGGAGACTCCGCGCTGGCGGCGGCGGGCGAAGTGGGCGATCGAATCGGCGACGTCGACGCCGCCGGCGACCTCCATGACATGGCTGCGGAGTGCGTTGGGGCTGTCGCGGGTAACGATGATGGGCGGCTTGGGTTTGTTCTTGGAGCCTTGAGGACGGCCGCGGGGACGGCGGCCGGAGAGATCGAGGGCGCCTTCTTTGGGCTCGTCGGAGGCATCGAGGTCGGTGTCGAGGTCATCGTCTTGGTGGTGGTGGTGGTGGTGGTGGATAGTGGTGGTAGTGGGGAGTTTAAGGAGAGGGGAGGAGGAGCCACCGGTTGGGTCGAGGGTGGGGAGGTTGAGAGGACCGCCGACCCACCATGGGTTCGCCAGCTTTGAGCTCTGTATTGGCTTGGGGGGCAAGAGGGAGGGGTTGGTGTGGTGGTGGCTTCTCTTGTTTTGATGTGGCTTTATATATAAGAGAGAAGGAGCAGGAGACAAATTAAGAAAATGATTATTTTATTAGCGTTGAAATCAAAATTGTCAAGAAGAGAGACAGCATTGAGAGGAAATAAATAATATAGAACAGTAAGTTTGATCACTTATTTATAGAAATAAGTGGATGTATAATTACATATTATACTCGTAGTATACATAGATATGATAGAAGTGTTTTAGTCAATAGATGAATATATGCTGGGAGATGGATGAGGTTGGGACACTGGAAAGCTCTTGGTCAGACAAGACCGGTTTATAAGAAGATGTTCGGTGGAACAGAGTCAGGTGCCTAAGTCAGCCTCTCATTGGCTACATTTTGGCCAGAAGGTCGTTACCTGGAGGCTGGTGTGAACTATTGATTTGGCTATTTGTTGAGAGTTTAATGGTAGAGTAAAAAAGCTCCGACCAACTGTTTTGGGGTCGTGCGATTCGCTTCGCCCATTCAACCGAACTTAAAAATGGTGTTGGATTTACATGCTTTGGTCTTCTGGCGGCGGGTTGATTTCTAGGAAGATGATCGATTTCCATTGGTCTAAGGAATGCTTTTCTCTCGGCCTATGGGAGCGTCAGGTAGGCATAGGGTATCAGGTTATCCCTGGAGTGGTTGTCATCCTCCGATGATTGTGGGATATCCTCGAGATTTGTGCTGAGATATTTTTTATATACAATTAATAAAAATATTTTATGGGCTAGCAAATTAATGCAATATTAAGAAAAAAGAGTTAAAATGTTCTGATTTAAAATGAAAAAAATGGCGTAATAAATTTTTAGTGGTAGTAGTTTACAAAATTTTTATTCACTTTGAGATGAAGATACAATATACAATATTAATCATATGCGAGTGTTTAGAGGTTTATTTTTGCTTTTTTACTATGATATGGTTGACTTTTTATTTATTTATTTATTTATATATGTGTGATGCAAATGAGCTGAGGTTGAGAGTGTGCATTGCTTGTTTGATTTCAACATGTTCAAAATTAATCTTAATTAAAATAGGCTTGTGTTCTAAATAATTCATGAATAAACACATGATGGTGTTGGGCTCAATTAAAATTTTTTTGTTCCTTTCAACAGATAGACATATGGGACGACTCACTACTCTTTCATGGCATCATGTTGCTCAAGACGCCCGTCCAAGACCTCCTAGCAAGTGCTCAGGGCACGAAGCTAGGGTTCGTGGTAGTTTGACCCCGCTAGGGAGCAGTTGGACGGACTCACCCAGGGCTTTGGACACGTTTGATGTCTATTCTGGTGTTAAGAGATCCCTCTGCATCCATTGAGAGCCTCCCTGGGGAGGGAAGTCACGGAATCCTCCTACGCGCATTCTTGGGAAAATCGAGGTTCAAACCAATCCACCCGTTGCGGGGGTCCAAGATGCCCGTCAACACTAGAATCCCCAATTTGAAACTCTTGAAATGTTTATTTTGAAGTTATGGGGTAATACTTTAGTAAGATGGAGCTTCCAGTAGCTTCTAAATCTATTAGAACCCTTTAGCGGACGTCCGGGCAATATTTAGTGTTCTGGGCATATTTGGCCCCAGGCGGCGATTTCCGCTCGATGTGACTCATCATCGGTGCTCACTCTAATGTTGGATAATCAATCTTCACTCTTTGATGGTTCCTAGTAGTCCGGGAATCCATAAAAAAGCTGCCCGCAAGAAGCCGTGTGCACCCAGGAGAAAAAAAACAAAGAGCTGAATCTCTTGGAGGGGTTGGGGGGCCCGCTTAGGCTCTAAATTGCCCAAAATGAGCAGTTGAGTGCTCACCTCGGTTTAGCACCTCCTAGAGAGGCACACATTGTTGTTTGGAAACTTTTGCGCCCACCTCCTCTCGGGCGATACTTAGATTGTTGTTTTTTTTCGAGTAAGCAAGAGAAGAGCTTGGGAGCTGAGAGTAGAGGAGATTTTCTCATGTCCCTTTGAAAGAAGAGCCAAGTAGGAGAACCAGCTTTCTTCCTCCACTCTTCCCCGTTAACTCTTAACGGCCTCTCCTGTTCTTCACCTTCGTCTTTTTCTTCTTCTCACTAGACTTCATGAGTTGAGCTTGAGAATTCTGGGAGAGAACTCTTTGGCAAGAATAGTTTCTTCCTTACTTTGAACGAGGAGAGCTTCATCTCTCCTAAAGAGGTAGGAAAGCTGATTCCTAGCTTTGGAGAAGGACGATTCTAGCGAACTAACGGTCTCTCCGGCGAGGAGAGCGTCATCCTATTTTGGAGAAGGAGAAATTTGACAAACTTCTCCAGCGATTTCTCCAAAAAGGAGAGCTTCCTCATTACTTTGGGTAAGGACTTGGGCGGGCTTCTCTCCTACTGTTAGGAGACCTTCATCTAGGGCATGAGCTTAACACGTTAATTAACCTTCGCGGTGGTGAGATTCGCTAAATCCCCTTCACATTTCTTTTTTATTCTACTCTAGGGGTTGTTTTTACTTTGTGTTGTGGGTTTGGTTGCCCAAACAAGGCGACACTAGTCGGCACGACCACATGCCTTTGGATTGGTCGTTTATTTCCTAGAGATTGCCCCATGTTAGGAAGCTTCCGTTGGACATATTTCTCGACGAATATGAGAGATTCCCTTATGAACCTTTAGTTCTACACCTAAGCGAGTCAGAATCATAATTTCCACTTGCTTTGGCATTTCCAAACCTCCATGGAGGGGTTGGGATATTGGGATTTTATAAAGAAAAAAAAAAGCCTTGTAGCTAGCTCGCTTTACAAAATAATGAGGTGTTGTGGAATGGAAAACATTCTAGCTAGTACATTCCACAACATTGTGGAGAGTTTCCATTTTGGAAATCCAAAGGTTAAGCTCCTCACACGACCGGCCAAAGCAAGAGGCGACTATGCCACATATCCACGCGCTAAACCCCTAGGTGCATATGTGAGATTGTTAGTGTGGCTCGCTATAATTGTGATCATTCACATTGCATAATGTATTGTGTCAAACACACTTTACAAAACTTTCCAAAATTTACAAACTATACAAAAGTTTCCAAAAATTACTAGTTTATCCCTAAGCCCTGAGAGCTTAATAGTAAATTAAGGTTAATTTAATATCATTTGAGGAATATTTAAAGAAGAAAATATAAGTAATAATGAAATATCTTAACACACTACAAGCTCAAGCCAATTGAAGAGGAAAGTGTTGAAAATTCTCTAATGGCTATTAGCATACCTTTAGAGGTGTTCACTCACTTATTCTGAACCTGACATTAAAAGTTGACCATTTTCCTTACTCATGGGATAATTTAAGACATCAACAATCTTTCACCGAGCACAATTTATAGTATAATAACATAACTCCTAATTCAACATGGGTCGATTAACTCAAAAATATTGCAAGGCCAAATGAACTTGAACTAGTCCAGGAGATTTTAAAGTTGTTTGGAGTCACACTTCGAATACCTTTAAAAGATTTTGGATATTCCATATGACATTTGGGCTTACTATAATTTGTTGAGGAAAATCATCCTCAAAACATAAGAACTGAGATATGATTCGGGTCCCTTCAAATTAAAACATATTAGTGAGAATTATCCCATTGCAACTTAACCTACAATAATACCCAATGTTCAGGGTTTGGGGCTTAGATATAGTGCTCAAACCCTTTTAACAATTGGGAATATTTAAAATGTGGTCGTATATGAATCATCAGACTAGTGTACAAGTTGGAGTTGTTGGTTGCAATGGTGATGATGAAAAATGCTTCTAAGTACATGATATAATGGTATTATCTCCTAAACTCGATGACTGTGAGGGTGCAGGATTGTCATTACTATCCTCCAACATTTGGCAAAGAGTTGCCCTTACTCTCATAGGTTGTTGGTAGCCCTAGTCCAATGATGTGATATATATATATATATATATATATATATATATATATATATATATATATATATATATATATATATATATATATATAATATACTTTCCAATAAAACTTATATTTTGCATGCTAAATGAAAAGCTTAAATGATTTGGAAGTATGGAAAACTAAAATTTTTTAGTGTAACTTTTGGCAAGTTCACGGGCCAGTCACATTAGTCGGGCTGAGGGTTACCTTCCTATGATTTATTCTTATGGTATCCTTTTAACCTATATTAGGTCTCATGTACATGATGCTGATGGTTGCCTACGAAATACCTCAAGAATTGTTTAGGCTTCGGTCATGATTGTGAGTCCACCCCTAACTTAATTTATTGCACATAGCTTTGATCTCCCATATGTGCCATCCAACTTGTTTAGCATTTTTATACTTTCTTCGTGTTTTTTGTTAGCTTTGTATATCTATATGCCATAATGCTAACCCTTTAGCAGCAATGTCAGAGGCGACAAGTATGCACTGTTACTTTTCTTTTATTGCACTTCCTTTTACTGTATTTTATGGCATATTTTATTTTAATATACCAGCAAAGGCCTCTAGGTTAGAGAACAGTATGCCACCTGTTTAGGAGGAACCCAAGGCAAGCCCCGAGACCTAACAATAATCGCAAGTTCAAACATAAACGCTAAACCCAAAAGCGTCACAAGTAAGGAGCTGGAAGCTAGCAGTCTGCAAAAAAGAATAGGATGCAAGCGAATAGAGGATAACTTCAGATTTTGGTCAACACTCAATAATGAAGTGAATTTGCTTCAACAAAACTTTCCTTAGTCTCAAACAACATAAAATCTTTTAGGGCTTCGAGATTGTTCGTCTAGCATGATGTAAATTCTCATACTACATTTTAGGTTTTCGCACAATCATATGTCAGGCGATATGAGTCCTAACTATTTTTAGGATTCCGAGGTTGTTCGTTTGGTACAACGTAAATCCTCCCATCTCCTTAGGCTATTTGCATGATAGTATATTGTGCAAGTGTAAGCTCTAATTTTAAATAATATGACAAGAGTAAACATTAAACAACTTCACTCCCAAGTTGTAAAGCCAAACAATATGATAGTTTTGGAAGCCATTGAGATTCGCCTCAAGGTGTATGACATCACTTACCTTTTGCTCCATTGGTCTTTAATGTTCATATTTGAGCCCTTCTCACTTGATTTTCCTATGACCAATCGTGAAAACTCAACTTTGAATTCTTGAAGATGAAACCATTGATCTTAATTGAGATTTTTCTTAAGTGACATTGGTCGCTTAAGATGTAATTAACTATTTAGGAAACTATGTAATATAAATCCTATCTAATATTTATATTAGATAGAAGAATTATCGGTCAAAAAATTCACAGAAAGGTCGAGTCTTTATTTTCTAAAATGGCTTTCCCACTAACGTTGTTTTCATGCAGGTTGAGTCTTTATTTTCTCTTTCAAATGTATTTGATAGAGTCTATAGGCTGAGTTAGTATCAAAAATATGATACGTGCACAAGTGTTGAGGCAAACGACTCATCGAACCAAATTAAGGGGGCTAGGAGCGGCAACTCATGTCTCACATCTTAAGTCTGAATTTTATATTTTTATATTGAACTAGGACCGAGCATGTATATGTGGAGTTCGACTGCGTTTCCTGCTTTTCTTGAGATATGTCGCCGGCCCAGCAGTACTAACCTCTTTTATATATTTAGGATCACTTTTATTTTCTATTGTTTGTTTGCATGCTTAAATAATTTTCCTTATTTATTTCTGGTTTATATGGGATGTTACGAAAATTATAATTTAGGCTCATTAAGGACCTTAAAATTATAAATTTTTCTACAAAAATCCTAATAAAAATGTTAAATAAATTAAAATATAGGGTTAAAAGATTAAAGATTTTTTAAAACCTATCTTTTACTTTCTTGCTTGGCCTTCGACCCGGTTTTAAAATGGGTTGCATAACAAGGATATCACCCAAGCCTTTCTAATAGGGCATCCATGCTTATGTTTGTGGTAGATAACTACATCAATTGCATGTCCCGAGGAGAAACCCTACTGCTTCTCCAAATCGGCTAACTTAACATAGATTTATACTTAGGTGGTTGACTAGTGGACAAGGTTGTTATAAGGATCCCAAACCCAAACGGTGTGTAACTTCTTTTATTTGGAGCATTTCCAGCTTTGTAATTGAACCTTCATTTCTCCTCTTTTCTAGTGACATCCTTGCTATTTTGGCGTTTATAAGTCTTACCTCTTAGAGCTCTACTTGATAGTCGTAGGAAAGAGTTTTGTTCATTTAATCTTAGAGCTATTGAGATTCCCATGGATGCGCAATTCACGAATTGTTGATCGGGGATCTCAGAACATATTGGATCAACTACCTTCATGATCAGGTAGACTTTGGGTCATTGTAGCTTAGGATGACGAGTTTGTGGTACCCTGACCCAGTTACCTCTATCTTCTAGGGATTACTTCTCCCTTTATTTGATTACTCCTATTGAGCCCAATCGCTCATTTTGCCTTTCATCTGTATCATCTTGACGGCTCAATTAACTATGAGCTGTCGGCCATTTGGGATACAATGATTTGTCCTTTGCCCTTATGACCTAGATGTTTTTTGATGTATTAAGATTCATTGTCAGGATGGTTTAGTTATTTCGCAGGCTTCATATGCCAATAAGCCTGTTATTAATGTGAGGACCTCGAGAGACTCACTCTCCGCTCCATGGCTTTGTGAGAGCTTTGAAAGCATCAACATTCCCATCCAGAATAAATATCATTTGATAGTTATGTGCTAGTCGTCACTACTAAAGTAAGTGTAAAGCTTCTTTGGATTAAAAGTATTTTTGGGCAACCTCCACTAAACCCCAGAACAGGCAAACACACATGAATCTCTGGTTGTGGGTAGTCTAAGAGGTATTCATTTGCGAATATTGGTCCAATGTATTTTTGCTCGATCTTGTTTGGATGGACATACTTGACCTATCCTTATGAGGTTTCTCGCATGCAGGCTCTCCATTTTCTTTCTCCTGTTTGTCCTCTTTGTTGTATATCCACCTTTTTTTGTTCATCTCTTTTCTTGATCATTCACATGATCCGAAAGATAGACTTATTCAGAAAAGACAAGTATACGAAGATGAACAAACTAATGACTTTTTAAATACTAAAAAGAGAAAAGAACAAAAACACTTGCTTAATAAAAGAATAGAACACGAAATACTTAGTGAGCCGAAAATGATAATATATATATATATATATATATATATATATATATATAAAGGAAATTGATATTTGGCCGACTCCCAAATATCGATTTATCATGCGCTCAAGGCTTATAATGAGAACTCCGTGCCATGTGTCTGTGACTCGACCCCCCCCCCAACGCACCACGGCGGGGATCGAACCCTTGCCAGAGGGGACTTACAGTGACCCCTCTGGCAAAGAGGAGAAAAGAGGAGAAAGAGAGGTTCAGCTACAAAGCTGGAAATGCTCCCAATAAAAAGACTTACACACCGTTTGGGTCTGGGTGCCTTCTAACGACCTAAGTCCACTGGTCAACAACCTACGTAGAAATCTATGTTGAGCTAGTCGATTTGGAGAAGCACAGGGGCTTCTCCTTGGGACATGCAATGATGTAGTTATCTACCACAAACCTAAGCATGGAAACCTTTTTAGAATGGCTTAGATGATTTTCATGCTACACAACCCATTTTAAAACTGTTTTAAAGGCCATGCAAGAAAGTAAAAGACTGGTTTTGAAAAATCTTCTATTCACTGTCAAGATGATTCAGTTATTTCACTGGCTCTATATGCCGATAAGCCCGTTACCCATGTGGGGACAGTGAGAGACTCACTCTCTGTCCCGTGGCTTAGCGAGAGCTTTGAAAGCATCGAAGCATTCCCATCTGAAATAACCATCATTTATTTGATAGCCCTGTGCTATCGTCACTACTAAAGTAAGTAAAAGTCATTTGGATCAAAAGTATTCTCAGGCAACCCCCAAGATGCAACTAATCAAGTGGGATACGTCACATTGGGAGTACTCTAAATCCCAGAACAGACAAACTCACTTGAATCTCTAGTTGTGGGTTGTCTATGAGGTATTCTTTTGCTGATATATGTCAAATGTGCTTTCCTCGATCTTGTTTAGGCGGACATACTTGACCTATCAGTATGAGGTTTCTCACATATAGGCTCTCCACCTTCTTTCTCTTGTTATTCTCTTTGTCGTATGTCCATCTTTTTTTATTCATCTCTTCTCCTGATCATTCACATGATCCAAAAGATAGACTTATTTAAAAAATGCAAGTGTACGAAGATGGACAACTGATGATTTTTTTAATAATAAAAAGTGGAAGGAACGAAAACACTTGCTTAGTAAATGAATTGAACCCGTGATACTTAGCGAGCCGAAAATGACAACATATATATATATATATATATATATATATATATATATATATATATATATATATATATATATATATATATATATATATATATATATATTGGTTGACAAGGCAGAACCACCATCCAACCCTCAGGCTTGCAATCCTGCTAGGTTTGGGATTGGACCCTGCGAGCCAACCAATTCGAGTATCACATTCATATAGTGGACGAAATCGCGCTGAGAGGATTCGAACCCCCGATCTGAGAGGACATACACTTACGAGCAGATGCTTTACCAGTAGGCTAAGGACGCAGCTCTCTCTCTCTCTCTCTCTCTCATATATGTATATATATATATATATATATATATATATATGTATATATATATATATATATGTATATATATTTATATATATATGTATATATATTTATATATATATGTATATATCTTTATATATATATGTATATATCTTTATATATATATATATATATATATATATATATATATATATATATATATATATATATATATATATATATATATATATATATATATATATATATATATATATATGAGAGAGAGAGAGAGTGTGTGTGTGTGTGTGTGTGTAAGAATTTTAATTTGACGGTGAAAGAAGATTTTCTGCATGAAATAATTTAATTTGATAAATTTTGTGTCATTATCTAATTAAATATGGCTTAGTTTTACAAGATATTAATAAAAATGGATGATACTAATCAACTTTACTATAAAATATTATCTTGTGAATATTTTTGATTTACTTTTACAAATCTCCTAAATATGATTTATAAAGCATTTAACATTATATCACATTTTTTTATAAGCGCATCACTTCTTTGCCATTATTTGACATATCTTAAATGATCATTTAAAACTAGTTTTATTTTGAGTAATAATAATAATAATAACAATAATAATAATAATAATAATATTATTAATATTAATAATATTAATATATAAGTATTAAGAGAAAGGATTAAATATAACTATATATATATAATTTTCTATTAAATTTCAGTCTATTTAATTTGAGTCAACTAAAAAGAAATACATTGGGTTGAGCTAATTCAACTCAAAATATATATAATTCAAGCATGAATTGATTTCCAAGTTAAATATACAGTCTAAAACATTATTATTATTCTGAATAAACTTGTTATTATTAGATCACATTAATTTTATGTATTTACATATCCAACATTTAAACTTTCATATTTACATCCATAATGGTAGATATGTAAATAAAATAATACATAAGAATTGTGTGGTAAAGAATATCTGAACATTTTCCATGATTTGCCTCTGCCTTTCCAGTGTGAATGAGAAGCAGACTCTGCTCTATGTAGCTGCCAAATGGAAGAAGCTTATTCAACTTAGATCAAAATATTGGAAGATTTACATCCCTACCCCACAATTATTACGTATTTACATATCCAATATCCATACATCTGTAATAAATATATACTGTACTTTCTAACAGTTGATAATAGTGATAACTTTGACGCGATATGATTAAATATTATAAATGTAAAAATCAAAGTTTCTGTACGTGTTAGATATGTAAATATAAAAGATTTGTATATGGTATATATGTAAAATGGCAATAAAATATTTTTTTGTCTCCTTGTTTCTGTCTCGACTCTCTTGTTGTGATACTGCTGATGAGTTCAAAGAAGGTTGGAGGTCGGCAAATTGAACAGTGGGAACTGAAGAAGAAGACTTGGTTCAACGGAGAGGGAAATAAAGGCCTTGATGTGAACTTAATTATAGTTTAAGAAGTTTTAATATTGATTACTTGTCTTTCTTAGGTCTTAATGATGTTAATTAATACTAATGTAGCCATGAATCAGTCCATGCAAATCAATTATTTTTTTTCTGGTTTGATGATTGGTACATCCTTTTAGGACGCCGGGTTTTGTATTATTCGATGTGTTCTCTGGGTTTAAATTATGAGGTCTCCTGGAGGGCTCAGAAAAGCCGTCTTTTTTCGCTTGGATCTGTTACTCTTTTGTTCATACGAGTCGTAGTGCCTAAAATTTGTCCACGGTGCATTGATGAAATGATTACGATATGGATGTCAGGCGGCCTCATTAATTAGGATGTGGTATATGTCCATCTTAACGTTTACATTATGTTAGTTTCAAGGATCAATAGTGAGACGAATTCGGCAAAAGAAGTTGATTGCTCAGTCTGCCAAATGAACTCAACATATTAGTTTGGTGGGTTATTCGGCTGGTTAGCTTGCCAGTTGGTACATGACAACTGGCACATCGACTAGTGAGATCAACAAGACCTCGACAGATTATTTCAGTCTGAGCAGAAGGGCTTCTCAAAGATATGAGAAACCCTAAAGGCATACTTTGGCCAACAAAAGGTGATTTTTGGTATATAAATATTACTATTTGCAAAAGAATAATAATCTTACACTTAAATATCAGAATTCAAAATAAAATCTCAAACCCTATTTTTAATTTATCAAATTCTTAATGAATTGTGTGTCCTGTAAATATATGAGTTCGTAGTTAAGAAATATTACTTTTGGTTTTGGTAATTTTGTAAATAGCAATGTTTTGAGTGCTATATATGCAAATATTCATTTTAATATACTATAATAAGTCACTGTATTTATCTACTAATTTGTTGCTATAATATAATGTAAAATGGCGTAATTTTAGAGTTAATATATAATGATGAGTTTAAAAATATGAATTAATGCCAGCTGATGTGCTTAATAGATTGCTTATTCATGTGAGTATGGATTTGTCTCATACATTAATGATAATTACAAACTATATTAACTGTTAATACACGTATATTTTAATTTAAACGTCTCATTTGTCAATTAAAATTAATTCAGATATGATGAATTTCTTTAAATAACTATAAATTTAATATTTATATTTAATATTAGGGGTATTTACATACATACCACTCAATTCTTAGGTATTTACACAATCTAACAAATACATTTTACTTTTTATATTTGTACCTCACAAATCTTTCATATCACATAAAAAATATATAATTTTAATTTTTAAAAAATAAAATACACATTTTCATGCATTGGTAATATGATACCTACATGAGGAAAAAATTTAGGTGTTATAGATGTAAATACATAGGAATTGAGTGATATTTATGTAATTATTTCTTAATATTATGCCCGTGCTATATATACTATAAGGGTCCGTTTGGGGCAGCTTATCTAGGGCTGTCAAAACGGCTCGATGTTTGCGAATAACTCGTGTTCGTACCGTTAAGAAACTCGTGTTTGGCTCGTTCGCTAAGTTATAACAGCTTCGACAGTGCCGAACATGAACAAAGATTTGTTCGTTCGTGTTCGGCTCGTTTTGGCTCGAAATACTATTCTTCAATATATATATATATATATATATATATATATATATATATATATATATATATATATATATATATATATATATATATATATATATATATTAATGAGTAGTATTTTAAAAAAAATTAAAAGATTTATAATCAATTAAAATTATTAATTAAGTAAATAAAATAAAATTTATTAAATTAGATTCAAATTATGTTTTAATATAAACTATAATTCTTAAATCTTGCCTCAACCCTTAACATCTTTAGGTTACGTGATTAGAATTTTCAAAACGACTCTTTGTTCGTGAATAGCTCGTGTTCGGCTCGTTAAGCAAACGAGCCGAACACGAACAACTTTTTGGGCTCGAAATATAAACGAGCCGAACACGAGCTGAGCCTTGGCACGCTCGTATTCGGCTCGTTTACACCCCTAAGCTTATCTGGTGCGATAGTGTTTTGAAAACGTACCTGGACTGTTTGGATAAACTGCGTTTGGCAGCTTATGCGATTTCAAAACGCTGAAAACAGCGTTTTCAGCTTTCTGGCTGCAGTCTAGCTTTTACAAAAAAATAAAAATTTATAATAGTCACCACACCTAACTTATCAGCATATTATTTTTAATCAGCTTATCAGCAAATTATTCAATAAGTTGCAGCTGCCCCAAACAAACCGTAAGTTTTGTGAGTAAATTTAAGGCTAAACTATTTGGAGGTTTAAAGGTAAGATAAAATAGTTTTATAATTTAATTTGTTTAGCATGAGAGAGCAAAATGACTCTTTTTTATGCCAATATTATTAGATGGTATCAAATTGATTTGTATCATTTTTTTTAATAGTGATAATTTAAGCATAATTTGAATCTAACCTAATAGTGGATATATTAGAGATTATTATTTTGCTAATAAGAAAAAATACAATTAATTTGAATAATAAATTACATAAATAAATATTAATAAAATATTCAAGTTTAGTGAACATTTTCAAGAGATTAAGAGTGCGTTTAGGGCAGCTTCTGCTTATTAGATAAACCGCTTATCTGAAAACGCAGACCGTGGGGTTTGACCTGCGTTCTGCATTTAGTGTAAACAATTAACTGCATTGTCAGATAAACTATGTAAACACAGTTTCCAAACAGTGAAAATGTCGTCGCAGCGGATAAGCTGCCCCAAACACACCCTAAATTGCATGGGAAAACTCATATGAAGAAATAGTATGTTACATGCCATATAACTAATGGCCAAACAATATATTTTTGTGTAATTTTATTAACTATGGTGAAGCTATAGGAGATCACTCTAGAACCTTATTTTATAGTAGAGTATTTATATTTTTCAATAGTTTGATCTATAACGAGAGGATTAGAAATTGTCTAAAAAAAGGCCAAAGTATGTTAACAAATAGATAGGCCTTCTTAAACATTTTATAAAGTGGGTAACACTAGTTGAGGCTATTGAGCTAAATTGGCATTGCTATTAATTTGATTAATAAAAAATGATTGAATCAAATAATAGTCACTTTTAGGTTTATAGATGGGCTCAGATGGAAGAGTATCTCATACACTTTTATTAAGGTAATATGATTTCTAAAAGGTTTAAGTAGATTTGCATTATTTTTAATACTCAAGTGATAACTCAAAGTCTTAAACCAATATCAATTTTGCAATGATCTTATGCTACTAATAATCAGGATACTTTAAGTCGATCCTTCTTCTTATCACTCAAAATATTTATAAAGAGAAATCACAAAAAAAAAGAAAAATGTGTTGGATATTTTATATGAAACTTGGGTGGATGATATACAAATTTTGAGGTCTTAACAATAAATTTTGAGTACCTAATTCCTTAATAATTAGAATATTAAAAAAATCTTTATTGCAATAAAGTTTTACATTCAAATAGAGGTCTCTATAATTCAAATTTATATCTTGGGAATAAAAGACAAAAATATATATAGATATTAAAAAAATCTCAATACATAATTATTTATTTTACTCTTAAAGTAGCCATCCATCCACCTTACGTGCTAATTTGTCATGGGTGAAAAAATTCAAATTTGACCAATGTTTAAAATCAATGTCATATGTAAGAAATTTATATGATAATACACTCAAAATCTTGAACCAAAAGTGGCAATACATATCCTTAATTTTAGTATATGGTGCCTAAAAGGATAATAAGGATGACATCTCATGAACTAGCTTAGAATAATTTTAATAAATAGCATATAAGCTGAGCTTAATGAATCAATATGCCAAATGTAAGTCTTTTCATTAGTGACTCATTTAAAAAATATTAATAAAAAGTTTATAATTAAAAATATTTAATAATTATAATAATAGTAGTAGTAGTAATAACAATTTAAGTAAATTTTATATTAAAAATAAATTTTTAAGTTTTTAGTTTCATTCCTTATGTTGATAGATTTATCATTATTATACTCAAATATATCATTTCTATGACGATTTCACTAGCTTAGGTCATTAAAATGACATCATTCTTTCTTGTGTAATAAAAGAACCCATTTATGAGCAAACATAAACTTGTAGCTAAAGCATCAACGCAAAATGCTAACCCAAGATAATTTGACAAGTGATGAATTTATAGTTGTGGGAAGCTAAGAAACTTGAATATCATGCTAACAATGATTATGTAGTGATAAACATAGCCAGTGTGAAGAACAAGTCATTGGCAACAATACACTCCAAAGGGGACACATGAAGGTTGCCTTATTGGTCCTATTTTCGTCTTAATATGGAAGAGAAATGATTCAACACATGAGACTAAGAGCAATATGCTTGTAGTGTTGATATTTTTAAAGTACATGAGGATATGAATGATAAGGAAAGTAGTCAATGGGCTAATAAAAAATTAAATTATCTGAAAGATAGACATAAGATTAGTCAATAGATTGGGTATAATTATTGATTAAGATGAGTGAATAAAGAAAATCACAATGTGATGATAGTGAATCTAAGAGCTCGACATATGGTGTCAACATAGTGACAGCAAGATGAAAGGTTATTTAGCTAGTTGTCGCTAACAATAAAGCCAACAACCTGACATTAAATGGTACCCTAATAACAAAATGGGATGATACCCTAACAACATATTGGTATTATTTAGTAAGTCAGTAGTGAATGACGTTATTAGTAGCCAAGATAATGATAAAGTCATAGAAGAGACAAAAACTACAGTGGTATATGGTGCAATGTCATTGTCAAGTCATTTTTTGGAAATCATTAGCTCCATGATCTGTAATAATTCATTTAGTAATTCAATGCAACAATCCAATAGCTAGGCAATATCTTAGAACATTCTTTGGCTAACCTCTTTCATTGTATTGAAAGCTACACTAATGGGATCAGTGATATTTCTACTGAATAATATAACTAGGGTAGAGCACATTGGGCACTATGTGGGAATCAACAATAGAGCTCCTGCATTGACAAATTGAGATCACATAGATGTCTCTCATCAAGCAATCAGTCATTCGATCTGTATGCATAAAATTCTATTGGATGAACAACATAAATCTAAAGCTCATCCGCAAAGGAGTTTAAATCCAATGATGAAGGAAGTGTAAAGAAAGAAATTTTAAAATTGTTGGATGCTAGAATTATATATCATATTTCAGACAATGCGTGAGTATGTCTAATTCATTATTTTCCTAAGAAATGAGGAGTGAAAGTTGAGACAAATGAAAAAAAATGAATTAATAACCACGAGACAAGTCACTAGTTGACGAATCTGTATTGATTCTAGAAAAGTAAATGCCGCCACTAGGAAAGATCACTTTTATTTACCTTTTCTAGACCAAATGTTGGATAGACTTGATTGGCACAAATATTTTTGTTTCTTAGATTGATATTTGGGCTATCATCAATACCAATTGCTCATGAGGATCAAGAAAAGACCACATTTACTAGTCCTTATGAAACATTGGCTTTTTTACGAATGTCTTTTGGATTATGTAACACACCTGCAACATTTCAAAGGTGTATGATGTCAATTTTTAGTAATATGATTGATAATTGAATAGAAGTTTTTTATGGACGATTTTTTCGTATTTGAAACTTCATCATGAGAACAAAGTTGATCAGCTTAGAGATAACATCTCAAAATATAAGAACTAATAGTAGAGCTTAGAGAGTGAGTCATCAAATGATGAATTAGCTATATTTTTAGTATACTTACTTATAATTTTTTTATTAAATAAAATTAAATTTTTTAGATGCCTACTTACATGTTTTAATATTTTATTTTCCTTATTTATTTATCTATGGACTAATGAAAATAACAAATCTTGATATTTTTGGACAAGAATGATCAAAATTAGCATATGAAGAATAAAAGATATACCAAGAAGGTAATGCGTCTTTTATAAGTAAGTCCTAATCAGGCTTTCCTCACGAAGGTATTATTTCATCTCAGATCACTAATGGCTAATATAGTTAGTGGTGGAAAAGGGAAGTTTTCAGAGTTGGTAATGTGTCATCCTCATAGGTACACACCAACGTGATAGCAGTGAAATAACTTCTTTTTATTGATCGCGTCAAGTTCGATCAATGGAACCCCTTGGAGCTCGAGTAGCTGAGCTAGCTCCTAGCAATGTGTGGTTGGGTGTCAATGCAGATGCTTCCAATGAACCACACCATGTACCAAAGGTTTGCTTAACTTTTTTTACATTATTAAGATAGTGTTATTAGTGGAGCAATTCCTTTCCTTATTCCATTTTAAAAATGCTAACATTTTTATGTCTAACTTCTCATCACACTAACATAGTCAACATATCGGGGGTGGCTAACCTCCACCAAGAATTAAAATACAACATATACATTTTCATCAATTTGATGGTTACGAGTGGGTGGTGGCAGCAAAGACAAAAGAAATCTTCTTAGTCTGCTTAAATTACTCGTAGTAAAAGTTCATTCTCAACCTTAATCACCATAAGCTTTCATAACTGTCAATTGATTCCATATCATATGTTCTTTGTGCAATTATGTGTCAATAAATCATGTCATTCATAGTCGCCTTGATTTATCATTTATATTAGAATTGAATTTTGTGAGTTATAATGTGTTTGTCATTACATTTAAGATAAATGTGATAAGATAATGATTTGCCAAAAACTTAAGATGTCGTAAAAACAGGTCTTTTATTATATTAAAAACCCTGCTCTTCACATAACACTTCAAATTTCATTATTCTTTCAAATTACAAGAATGGGTTTAAAAAGTATTTTTAACTTGCATGGATGATGCCATTATCATAGTTTTCTTTCACTTCTTCATGATATCTTCTAAAAATGTAAATAATGATATGATTTGATATTAATGGCTATGATCAATCCCATGCTAAGAGGTAGTTGTAATGGATTGTCAAATACTATATTGGAGCACTATAAAATGGAGTTGACATAAAAAATATATATCTATAAATATTGTGATTGTATTATATACCCATTAAAGTCATGCAGAATTGTCCCAATTTTTTAGCCCGTGCATCCCTTTATTTTTGGCATTTATGTTTAAAAATTAAATAATCATCGTTACTAATATATACCTAAAGTTTCGTTGTAGAAGACGCCATAGATCCTAGACAATATTGGACCAATTTTTTTAGTTCAACCATTGTCTACATATATATATATATATATATATAATATATATATATATATATATATATATATATATATATATATATATATATATGAGCATGGTTAAAACTAATAATACATTCAATTGCCAAGATTAATATTCAAAATTCCAATTAACACATTAAGGATGATGTTGGAATATTTTTGAATGTCAAGTTCTTGATCTTCATTTTATAGAACCGAGCCTTAATATGTATGTTGATTAGTAAATATCATTTACTTTAGCACTTACGATTAGAAAAAATCACAAGCACAATTAAAACGTAGTTTCTTTTTCTTTTATGGACTAGATTTCTACAGAAGTTAACTTGCAATGAACCATCCATGTTCACCAAGAACAATTGAAATTGTTATAAAAAATTATTGATGGTGAAAAATGGATCATCCATTCTACAGAGTGATTTTTGAATCTCCAAAATTAGAACTTCAAGTTGTGAATACATCATTGCTAAAGCATCAATAAAATTTGAGCTCTTTCGTGTGCTTATTGGAATATACTCGTGTTGCTAAGTCCAGTAATCACCCATTCATTTCTTACAATCATTTACGCCTTCCCGTTACTATACTTCGTTCCCATCTCCTTCGATACTTTTTGAGTCTTATCTTCGTAAACATTATTCCATACGCTCACAACACATTTAGCATTCTATTCATATGTATGTGTTTGATTCAATACAATAGGACTATCCCTAATAGTGTCTCCTAAGTTTGCCAAATAAAATCAATGTTACTGAAATCAATGTTACAATAACATTGCACTTAGGATTTGGACATATATCTTTATATAAAAATATCTAAACATTTATTAATAGACAACAAAAATCATTTGTTTAGTGGGTCGCTTGACAACATGTCTGGCCCAAAAAGCTTGGATGGGCTAAACAAATTGGGTTAAAGCCCAAACAGACAGTAGGCTTTCCCCATCTACTTGTGACTAAGAGACGAGAACTCTGCATATATTTTTGTGCTAGCACTGTGGGAAAGATTTTTAAGGCTATTTTATTAATTTTATTCTATATTTTATTGTAAAAACAAATAAATATTCTTAAGAGTGCTGAAAAAATAACTACAGTATTACTATTCAAATTAATATTATTTTTTACTACAATATTGTGAGGTTGAATTATTGCCATTTTTTTTATTATAAATCAACATTATTTTCTATATTATATACTATATTTTAGCTTTATTAGAAAGCAATATATAAGAAAATATTAATCTAATACGTGAAAATTTTTGGAGAGTACCTATGCAATATAAATTTTAATCATATTTTTTAATATTAAAAAATTAGGGAAAAGAATTCTATCAATTATTTTGAAGTTTGATACATTTAAAATATTTTCTAATGAGGAATAATGTTCTACATAGTAGAGAGTAAATCAACATATCTCAATGATTGATATTGTATCAATAGTGAAGTGTTATGAAACAATCTCAAGTTATTTTTGAATGAATGATATGGCTCAAAAAATGGTATCGAAAGACAATGAAGAAATTTATAGACCGATATACATGACTCAATCAGGATTCTATACATTTTTTTTCTTGACTCATAAGATTCAATCTATTTAGCCATGAAGGTAGTCAACCCAACATAATCTGGAGTGCTCTGTTAACAACACGTGAGTTGCATCTTCCATAAAAACTCCGTAGACTCTAATCTAAAGAACAAACTAACCTAGAACCCTAAGACTCCATCCGGTGGAATAAAAGTTAGGATTAGGCTCTTTAATCTTGAAAACGATAAAATCTTCATGAGAAGGGAAAGAGAAAATTAACTTAACACAAGGATAAAAGTTATAAAATATGGACTTACAATCTTGTTAAAGTCATAACTATCGCTAAACGTCCTAATTTTCCAGATAAACACTTAAAATTGTGTTCATGTGGACAGACAGTTGGAGAGAAGTACATACACTTTTCATAAGATATATAACATGAGTTATACTATTGATGGTCCTCTCATAAGTATGGTCATGGCCTTCAACTCCAAGGAAGTCATGTCTGTAGCTTATTTCTAGTACAAACTCAACTCTAAGACTCATAGCAACGGAAAGACTCCTCAGTGGAGTCGCTAGTTTGGTTTAAGGGGAATTTATATAATATTCATATGATCGTTCATTTTCTTTCTTCACACTGTCTTTTGCCTAAATTGTTGAAAGAGCAAAGGAGATATAAAAACAAACTGAAAATATTCATATAGTAAATTTTATAGAGTGATTTTTATGAAATAGTTTGGAAACTTAAGTTCCAAAAGAATTCGGACAAGGTCATTCCACACGAGAGGTGTATATGAGCCGAACACAAGCGAGCCCAGGCTTAGCTCGTGTTCGGTTGGTTTGTATTCTATGCTCAAAGTGTTCATGTTTGGATCGTTTGCTTAGCGAGCCAAACATGAGCTGTTCACGAACAAAGTGTAGTTTTGATAACCCTAATCACATAGTTATAAGATGGTAAGGGTTGGGGCAAGATATAAAAATTATTGTTTATAATACAACATAATCTGAATATAATTTAATAATTTTTATTCTAATTTATTAACTAATAGTTCTAATTGATTATAAATCTTTCTAGCCTTGTAGTCAATTATTTTTTTAAATACTACTCATCAATATATATATATATATATATATATATATATATATATATATATATATATATATATATATATATATATATATATATATAATTGATGAGTAGTATTTAGAGCCAAAACGAGTCGAACCAAATGAACAAGTCCTTGTTCGTGTTCAGCTCTAACTTAGTGAACAAGCCGAACACGAGCTGTTCGCGAACTACGAGCCGTTTTGACAGCCCTAATTCCACACCATTTTTTGACACTCATAAATACTTTCTACATATATCTAGAAAGTTATACCATATTTAATCTAATTTTCATAGAACTATCAATAAAATGTATTCTCCGCAGTTAATTACATATTCGGGAATAATAAAAAAAAATCTTGGTTAAAAAATATGCTTCTGTTATGTAATATTTCTATAAGTCAATCAAAATGAGAAGATATTATTTTAATAGGGTGTACTTTCCACCTCAAAATTTGACCGGTTGATATGGAATAGGGTGAATTACTCTATCCCTGTGGGCATTGGTCTATTAACTACAAAGGCTTATGAAATGATCTCAAGTAATGTATTAAATGGTTGATAAAGCTCAAAAGGGCTATCAAAATAGGTAAAAAATTTCTATGCTAGTAGACATGTCTTAGTCAGGATTTCATGAATTCATCCTCCTAGGTCATCATACTCTAGGCCTTTCGATCCACAAAAGTAGTCGACCTAATGTAGCCTAGAGCGCCCTCTTGGAAACTTATGAGTTATGTCATCTATGGAAACTCATTAAACCCTAAGCTATTGAAAAAAACTAACCTAGAATCATAAAACGTTTACTTTCATCATAGAAACGATAAGATGCCCATGAAAAGGGAAAGAGAAATGTAGCCCAATCACAAGAATTAAGACTGTCAAATATGAACTTATATTTCTGTCTAGGTCAGGATTATCACTAAACACTCTAAGTATTCTAGATCAGCGCTTGTGTAGGCATAAATCATGTGGTCAATTTAATGGCGATAAGTACACACACTTCTCACAAGATATGACATGAAACAAATATTATTCATTCTCTAATGTGATGGTTTAAATTATAATATGAATGTCAACTAACTTTAAAACTCAAATAATAATATATAATCTCATGATCGGGAGAATTCTAAATTTCAAATATTAAATCTTTTTAGTTTACAAAAATGACCATAATGCATAAAAAAATATTAAGAAAAATTAATTGGTTGAGCCTAAAATTTAATTTTATGTTGAAAAAGTTATTAAAATTTTTTATTTTGTCACAAGAGCATAAGAGAATATCTTAAGCCAAGAAAATTCAAAATCAATAAGATAGCATAAAAAAATAGCATATGTGCACAATGAAGAAAGCAAACCAACGTAAATGAATTATGAATAAATTAAGTAATGTTACGACAATAATATATCTTAGAAAAATAATAAGACAATCAGGCTTCACATATACAACTCGGTCTAAGTGAGTTAGAATTTATCACATTGATATATTTAGTTTTAAAAATAAAAGTTAAAATTATATGAAAGTAAATAACATTTAGTTTTTTTTAAAAAAAAAAATTGATCTTATTTATGTTCTAAATAAGCCATGAAATTTAATTTAAAAATATATTATTTTGAAAATATAATATTATGCATAAATATATTAGAAGAAATTAATTTTATTTCAAAAGACGGTCTTATATATTATCTAAGTAATCAAAGTGACTTACCTTAGGTTACATAGATACTTAGTGGAAACACATAAACTTTAGATTATAATATAATAATTTGCATTGCTTAATGAGTTATGCTCTCGAACAATGCACGTTAAAGCATTATACTCAATGATGGCCTCTCATCTAAAGAGATTAATGTCATGGAGTAATAACATTCACATGACATACCAACACACTTAAAAGGATGATGATACAAGCATACAACTAATTTAACTATGTATGATAAGAGAAATAAATATTTGCATAAAAAACTTAACTTAAAATAATATTAGACACTTAACATATATAAAAATAATTTTACTTAACATATAAAAATAATTTTACATCAATTAATTTTTAAAAGATGGAATCAACAAGTTTATGTGGTATGAGACTTAAAAAAATATATAACATGAAGAGTAAATACTTACACACATGAGGTAAAGCAAACATGATGTTAAAATAATGAAATTATGTCATGAGGTGATACATGTACACTCACAAATTTATAAGGATGTTATCAATGAATGCTAATAGTTTAGGTCTAGATGATGGTATCTTAGATTTGATTTACTATTATAGCATTATAAATAGCATCGTACTATTTGAACTATTTGTTTTTATGATATATATAGATATTTTCAAAAGAGAATAATATATTGGATTCATAAAGCTAAACAAGCTTATGTTTGAAATTTCATTTCAAATATATGAGAATGTTTAGGATGATAAATTTCATTTCGAATACATCATAATTGTTGCTTAAATATCAAGTTTTTTAATATAAAAATTTGCACAAGGCACTTATAAAAATTTGGATATGATTTAGTGTAGAAAATACCATATAAAAATTAGAGCTTAATAACATCATGCCAATATTTTGTAAGACTTGTTAACATAAGTAAAATGCCTTATGCTTTCGCCAATAATAAAATCTACAACATATCATGATTAACATAAAATGATAAGCTACGTGGAATCATACTCATGCAAGAAAACATATTGACAAAATGATACAATCTAATACATAACATAACACCCATATAAACATAATATACTTACGTATTACCATTAAAAATATGATTACCCTCAGAGTCGCTAAATAATGTCAACACATAAACCTATACTTTATTCAATAACATGAATCTCAGAACTTAACTAATCCCACTAAGGAAAACTAGGGTTATTAAACATATAATAATCATATGATTATTATCCTGTTCTCAATTTGATTATGTCAAAGTTAAGAAGGTTTTCATTAATGAATACTTTCATTACAAATATAGCAAAAATCCATACCTCCATGGGAATAGATTTTTTATCAAAACCATTGAATGGAAAAGAGAAATAATCAAGTGTAAGAAAAGGTTTCTGAAATCATGATATCAAAACTACAATGTTTAATAACCTAGCTACTTAAAGTGAAGAATATGATAAGCTTGGAATCACTCAAAGGCTATAAGAAGGATGTAAAAAAGGGTTCTCTAACCTATCACTTATCTTTAACATTCACTTATCTTAATCTTTAAATGAAATCAAGGGGTTCTAAGAGAGATTAAAGGAGCAAAAGCTTAAAGAAATCTCACCATCATGGGATTGTAATTGGTCTCCATCACAACAAACTCCTTCCTTGCAATAGTCTTCCTTTATCCACCCTTCTTCACCTCCACTTCTTCACTTTCTCTTCAACTTTCTCTAAAAACCAATGGAAAATCCCTCCTAAACTCTCCTCTCAAGCAACCTCCAAATCCCTCAATGTTTCTAGCCCATAATATTAAGAAAACCTCTCTAAAAGTTGCATTTATATTTGCTCGAGATGGGTTTTCTGTATACCTCTTTGGCTTAGCCAAAAATCCAACCTTCTTCCCCCCATCCTATACAGCCTTTCGCACTTGCCCATGCCCAAAAATTGAATGAGCGATAATGAGAAAGGTAAAAAAATATTCGAACATAAATCAAGAGCATTATGTACTTTACTATAGCATTGTGGCACTACCTATAGTGCAAAAATTTTAGAGAAAAGTGCAGTGGCAATGCATTGTAGCATCACAGAGCTAGGCCTAACACTATAGCCCCAAGCAGATGACATGTTCACATTGTCGCATTTTCACTCTCCTTGGCCAAGTGGAGCTGCCTACGTATGTTTTGAGCTGCAAAGAGCTCATTAAATATAATAAAAATATTATAAAAGTGTTTTAAAAGGATTCATTAGTGATTTGCATCAAATATGATGCTAATAAATAGACCCCAATAAAGGTGTTATGTTAGTAACGTGAAGTACACTTTTTTGTAATAAAAATAATACAAGGTCTATTCTATCATGATCTATCCAAATGAATATGTACTTAAATTCTATCGGTTAAGTTCATCTTATACCACTGACCTCTAATAATATGATGATGTTGGGCATTGCATATCCTATGTTAGTGGACTAAGATTAGTTGACTTGAACATCAGCTTAATCTATTAAGTGGGGGTAACCAAGGCATATCTTGAGTCAATAAGTCAAATTCTAAAAAGAGATTCAACTAACCACAACATATTTCACATTAGCTGATTGAATGTTCACACAATGTATAAGAAGAGGATCAAATAACTAAGACATGTTATGGGATAAGACCAATCTACTTGTGAAACCAACCTAACTAGGGCTTATCTTATGTTAGTGATTAAACCAACTAGGGCATATTCTATGTTGTCTAACTAGCATATATGTATGTATCACATATTTCTTTGGATGGGGCATATCCTACACCAAAAAATATTGAATATTGCATATCTTACATCAAATAAATAGATATTCTAGTTGAGCAAGGCATATTATATTAGAGAAAAAAAGGTGAATTAGAGCATATCTTGTGTCACCCAGATAAAAAATTCTTATGTGACAAGAGAATATCATGTGTCAAGGATCAACTATCCAAGGCTCAAGTTGACTAGGGTACATCTTACGCCAACTGAGATATCATGTTGGTCTGGACATATGCCATGCCAAAGATAATTCCATGCAGTGATAAATAAAGGGCATATATAGTGTCACATAGCAATTATCAATAACTAAAATCAGCCAGAAATATCCTACACTCAATAATCAAATTGACCCGGGCATACTATGCATCAATTGATTAAATAAAAGATGCTTATATGACAAGAGCATATCCCACATCAAAGATCAACTATCAAAAGCTCAAATCAGCTACAACATATATTTTATTGAATAGGAGATCTTATTAGCCAAGGCATATCTTGCACCAAAGATTTTGTCATGTAATGATTAAATTGACAAGGGCATATCCCTCGCCAATTGTCATTTACTAAGAGCTAAAGAAATTCAAGACATAACCTGTGTGTGTTAATCAAATTGAACAAGCCATACCCTATATCAAACGATCAAAAAGAAGACTCTTATATCATCAAGGCATATCATGTGTCAAGGATCAATTATAAAAAACTCAAGCGATCAAATTGATTAGGGCATAACTTGCATCAAATATGAATAGGGCACATCTTGTGCCAATGATCAACAATTAAACTCAATTGAATACCATAAGAAAATTCAGTCAAATAGAGAGTATCAGTTCTAAAAGAAAAGTTATATTAGGTTATAAGGTAAAGAAGAAATTATGATATTCAAGGAAGTTCTTTTGGGTGAGATATGAAAAGAAATTTTATACGAAATATTCATTTCATACGATAAAATCATCAAATCGAAATAATATCAATTCGGAATATTGATCCACTAGGGAAATTATAAGAAAAGGGGATCAAAATAAGAGAAATAATAGTCTAAAAAGACGAGACCCACATGATAAATGAAATGCTTACCTTTACATATGGTCTAATTATCTTTTCTCATACAACAATTGTCATCATAATGTGACTAAGTGTATGATGATTGACAACAAAAGACAATCAAATCTCAAAATATACTCAGATTACTACAAAACCTTTTCATTATATTTATTAATTATGAATGTTATCAAGTACACGAGAATATAATGTGCTAAGTTTCTACATTAAACTTAATACTATGCCAAAGAAAAATCTCAATTATAGTAAATTAAAAAATATATTAAATGATAGTTGGATAATAGCAAACTAATAAATTTAGGCTTTCCTTGATTAATGATACAAAATAATTTTAAATAAGATTTAGATTAAATAAAAGGATTGAGCTTTTATTGAACAATTAAGATTTGATATGAATAAAATCATGATTAATTTGTTAATAGTAATATAGCTTTCCCAATTCCATTATAATTTCTGATAGACCCTTAATTACCATAATTATATTCAGTAAAAAATAAAAAAACTGATCTAATTAAGTGGAATAAAAATCAATTGCTATTATAAACCATTAAAACAACTCATTTATCTCCCTCCCTCCATTCCTTCCATTATTAGAATCTTCCTGATTCAACTCATGTAATAGAATAAGCTAAAGAAGCTTTTAGGCTCATGTCAAGATTGACCTCTACTCGCTCATGAAGCTCAACGACTAAATTCATCAAGTCGTCTAAAGCCGCTTGCTACGGGTGGAAGTGAGCTGAGCTGACTCATATGTTAAGCTTATCGAACCACGATGTAGAGCTTTAGCTCAAACTCAAGCTTGTTGAGGCTTGACTCGTTGGCTCCCTAGCTGGCACAACTAATCAGATTCCTTACATTGATGCCTTCTTCAGTGATCTAAGACGACACTTCTTCTCTCCAACCATCAATCTCTTAGTTAACTTCTCAGTTGAGCTCCCACAATAATATCATTCGACTTCGCAAACCTATTATTAGTAACGTGAGCTAAGCTCTAACTCCCCATTTGAGCTCGAGCTTGTATATTGATAAACAAGCCGAGCTTGAGTTAGGCATGACTCAAGGCATGACTCAAACTCGACCTCATTTACACCCATATCGTTCACCTACTCAAAATAAACCTTCTAAAAGAACTCTACTACTAATATCATCATGCGAATTCATAATTGAACTCTGAAAAATTTGTCCAAGTTGCTTCCTAAAATGTTCTCATTCATAACTTTGAACTCCAGACCTATATAAGTGATCCAGATATATGGACAGCCATCAGCTAAAAAAAAACCAATTATATTTATAAAAACATCATTGTTACAACTTCCATAAAATTTTATGAAGTCTTTGTAGAGACTAAGGGCTCATAAGCGTTCGGTTTTAGTTTTTTATTTTTTATTTTTTATTTTTTATTTTATCTTTATTTTAAAATTATATTTATTTAGTATAATTTTATATGCTTTTAATCTTTTTTTTAAGAAATAAATTAATTTGTTTTTTAAAATGTTTAAAATATCTAAACAATGTTTTAAATTGTTTTGAAAAACAACAAAATAAGATACCATATAAAACATATTTTTGTTTTAAACTAAAACATTAACAAAATGGAATTGATGCATCATCAATAAATCCAACATACAACATAAATCTCAAGGCATGATACGGATGTCGAGGCGACCTTTTTTTGAACGAAACATTCAACTTCAGTGTAAAGTCATCCAGAACTACGATATCGGTAAGCTTACAGTCAAACGACTGGCTCAATGAGACGGATCCCACGATATTGAAATATATCTAATCTGAGTCAAATTAAGCCCAGAGCACGCTATTAAACTGCTTTTGAAAGTTTTTCAAGCATATTTGGAAGGTCAAATGGATGTTCAATCTCACGGATTATAGTTGAATCGTGAGTCTCGACCAGACGAATCCAACAAGCCCAAGATCACTCGATTCTGACATCGTTAAGGCACTCAAATGTCTATCAAATGTCATATGATTAAAGAAATCTCTTCGTGTCATCCGATCAGAGTAGTTCATATTCCTTCATTACCTGAATTTTATAAATATAGCCCCACCCATCTCACTAGAGAGGGGGGTGAGGTTGAAGTATGAAGAAAACCGAAGCTTGGAGAATGAGCTTAAGTTGTCTCTTACTCCTGCAGCTGCCGACCACCACCCACTACCGTCGACCACCACTCATTTGTCGTCGCTGATCACCACGAACGCCACACACTCCTTGCGACAAAGCACCATGAGAAACAACAACAGACATCGCGGAGTCACGAAACAATCATTGAAGCGGCGCATCATCCTGAACACCGGGCAATCCCAAAAAATGGTGCAATAACACACCTGAATGATAGTGAAAAAACACACCTAAAAAATGGTACGACAATGCATCTCGAAGATGGGGTAACGATGCACCTTGGGTTGTAAAATTGGCTCAAAGATCGTGAATCGCTCGAAAATCGGATCGGGTTTTAGCTTGGATTAAAATAGGATCGAACCATTCGAGCCAAGCTGCGAGACAAATTAAAGGATCCAATTTATTTCAATCTGTCCTCGCTTAGATCGAGATCAAAATAAAATTTATGTAAATACCTATTTTTTTTAGTTTTAGATGCAAAATGCATTGCCAACTATGTTGGTGAGGTCCTTTTGCTTTGATCGGAGCGGCAGGATTTCAAATCTCCTCTTTTCACAAAAAAAAAAAAAAAAAAAAAAAAAAAATTTATGGTAGGTGGGCCAAGGCGAGTTCCAGCTGGACCGATATGATTTATGAACCAAAAAAGCATTCGAGCTGGCTCGAAAATCGAATCGATCCACACAGGATCGGATCAAAATTTAGGATTGATCCACATTCTAATTTCGATCCATTCAAAAATATTTCAAACCGATTTCGAGTCGGCCCTGGATCAGCTTAAAATTGAATCATTCATGCCGCTAGATGCACCTCACATATGCTCTTGCAGCTTCTAACTCCGACCCTCACAGCATACGAACCTCATTACAACTCACCATTACGCTATACGTTACCAACTATAGCCGTGGTCTGTAGCTCGTGCAGCAGCCCCTAACTCCGGCCACCGCGGCCCACAAATGTAATTACAGCTCACCACTATTGTCTATACAGCCTACTTGGTCCATAACTCTTGCAACTCCCTACTATGCCTTCAATGGCTAACCAACGCTCCTAAAGAAACCATCTACGGCTCACCTGCTAACTACCGTCACGGTTATCAACTGCGATTTTTACAATAAGCCGACACTATAGCCATACAATTGACTACAACCTCAACAATAATTGGTTATGTCTCTTGCAGCCTGCAGTCGTCAAGAACAATAGTCAGACTACTAATATACAAATTTGCAATCTCATCTTCTTTAATTCATGAGAACAGTTGACCTACGTACTCACCATTCATAGTGAATTATTTCAACTGTGGTAGACCCTATCGTTTTTTCCTCTTTCAAGGGTATTCCACATAAAAAATTGAGGTATCTCTCCATGCTTACTTTTCTTTAATTACCTGAGTGTATGTCAGCTTTTCTGCAATGCTAAGAAGAAAATAATTATTACTCTACTGCGTTAAATTTTCTAGCATGCATCAAATTAAAAAATAAAGGTGATCCAACAGCCTCTTAACATGTTAATTGAGAGCTTAAACTTTCAACAAAGTGGTCCTGAGTTCAAGACCCAGGCCATGCCCTATGAGAGTGAGTTTACAATTAAAGTCGCTCAAAATCTCGCTATATAAATAAACAGATGGATAGAAATAGTCCTTGAAAAGTTGAGGCCAAAGGACAATACACACGATTCAACCCCACAACATCACGTTGAGAAACCACACCTCAACTATTATGTCACGAATATCTGCACATAGATAGAAATGATTTGATAAGAATGAGAGGAGAGACATTAATGAGAGCATTTATTTAATTTTCAACTGTGCTTCCACTCTTTACTCATTCATCTATTTCCTCATCTCCCACCACCAACAATAAAGGTCCCATAACCAATAAATACACCAAGCAGTAGAGAGTCAACTACTCCTATAATGGCAGAAGGCCAAATGTCATGTGCCATAGCCGAGAAAGGAAAATACAGATTTGGAAGAAAAGTTTCTTTAGGAAGAAACTATAAATGCTGATATTAATGGCTGTTATGCCTTCTGTGAACGCTTCTGTAAAGTTGTAAGCGTAAATCATAGTTAGAAGTTTTACATAAATACCACTCAAATGGTAATTTGTTGGTATCAATATAAAAAAACAAAGTTTTGGTGTTAGATATGTAAATACATTGGAACTGTGTGATATGTATGTAAATGCCCCAAAAGCTACTATGATGAGCTTTAGGGGGACCATTTGGGGCAGCTTATTTGGTGCGGTGGCGTTTTGAAAACGCATCAGGGCTGTTTCGATAAACTACGTTTTGGCAGTTTATTTGGTGCGGCATCTCACGGACCACAAGTCCCACATCGCCAGTAGCCTGCAGTCGAAGAAGCGATGTTAGTCATGGGCTGCCCCCACCTCTCTTAAGAGCACTTTTGGGAGCGTGACAAGTGGTATCAGAGCAGGATATTGGCTGCCAGGTGTGTGGACTCTCCACGGTCTAGTGGGACCCTCAGTGGAGCCGATCCGTGACAAGGGCGTCAAATGATTGGGCGGAGGAGAATGTCACAAACAAAAAATCCCACACCGGCTAGGTGTAGGACCGAAGAGCAATATTTAAGTCATGAGCAACCCACCTCTTTTAAGAGCTGTTGTGGGAGCGTGACCGGCAGCTCATTAAAATAAAATTTGTAATAGTCACCGCACCTAACTTATCAGCAGATTATTTTTTATCGGCTTATCAGAAGATTATTCAATAAGCTGCAGCTGCCCCAAACAGACTCTTAATTAGTCAGTATATATGGTTGATTAATATCAGACAAAGTTTCATGAGAGTTAATGACTGGTTTAATATCAGACAAAGTGTCATGAGAGTTAATGACTGGTTTGTACTATTGTGAATCATTATGGGTAGAGTGCCTCCCCATCAAATCATTTAATGGAGTATCTGATGTTGGGTGAGTTAAAGAGTTTGGGGGGGTTGGCTGCAATTAACATGATGTTTAATATGCCTCATGCAAAAAAAAAATTTGAGGATTCTTTCATTGATATTGATGAATGGCTCCCATTAATGATGACATGATTGTGAAAGCTTAAGGATTTTAATAGGATTATTCTTGAACTCCTAGCTCATTGATTGAAAATAAAATGAATTTCACATTATGATTAAAAATTATCATTTTGAACAAATACTATAATTTAATCACTCCACGAAACTATATTTTAGCGATGTCAGAGCATCAAAAGCTATATAACATGACAAAAAATATACTATATTTTGAAATGACATATTATAAAAAAGTATCATTGTCTCTCAATGTACATAGCAAACTTCATAAGAAGTTCATGCAAATGTCCTCCTATAGTTTATATAAAATTAGTAAACATATGTACAACGATGTATTCCGATGGCAAGACGGATATATTTCCATCAAATATTTCTAACTTTGACAAAATTGGATATGACAAATTTAGCCTTTAATATCCATCACATCTAGACATAAATTTTGTGCCTTCTGCAAAGTGATTCATGAGTCATCACAATACCACTAAACCTATAGATTAATGAATTATATACAAACTCAAGTATAAGCTACATCAAATCCTTCCTTACTAAATGCTTAGTTTATCATAAGAAAGCATAACATATCTCCTAAATGATCTTGTACAATAAAAGTAAAAGTATAATTCCAAAATGTTCATGACAAGCAACATATAAATTCCTTACAAATTTCCTCTTATAGTTTATATGAAATTAGGGTATAAAATCATGCATTTTAATTTTTTACTTTTAACAAAGTAATAAATCATATATTGGGAAATAATGAACTACAAAATTTTTCAAACTTAGTAAATACTTTTCATTAATCATTTTAATGGTCTTCTTTACAAATTTTCTTATATCAACCTCGACATGGATTACTCAAATAAAAAAAAAAATTCTCAACGATGAATCATAAGTATGCCATAAATAAATAATAATTTCTAATTATACCGTCTTTATAATGAAAGAATGAATCATTCATTAAGACTAAAAAAATACAACTAAAATCCTTAAATTTAACATAGTCCCTTTCATAAGATCAAACCCAACATTCTTAACTTATATTATACGTAAAAGAATAGAAACTCCGCACAAAACAACAATATGTTGATCATCATATCTAAAAGCGTTTGTTGTTTAGATAAAATCAAAAAGAGGAAACAAATCTGACCTTATTTGTTAGGTTTAGTTTAGTTATTAAAGTATCGATTCAATTAGTTGTTATATCTTTTTTTTTTTTTAATCAAAGGTGCAATAGTTCTTATAACCGATCAAATCAAAACTAAAGTACTTTCATTTATTCAAATATTAAATCAATAAAATAATATTAATAAACAACTACCAACCTTAGCCCACTAAATTAGATAGGCTAGATGAATCCTTTTTCTGTATTGTGGCCCTTGTTGACATCAATTTTTGATGTCACATGAGTAGGGCGTCCACATGACTAGCTTGGGACGATTCAATGCTTTCTTGTAGCATCCCGTAGCTCAAGACACTCATCTGAGACGTCTGGTACGTGTTCGGGGCACGAAACCAATGTTTGCGATGATTTGATCCCATCTAGGAGATCCCGCAGTTGGACGGACTCACTCAGGAAATTGACTTGTTTGATATCCATTTTTGGTGTTTAGGGGTCCCTTTGTATCCATTCAGAGTGTCCTGAGGGTCAAGGGAAGTCACGGAGCCTTCCTACGCATGTTACGGGAAAATTAGGTTTGGATTGCATTACCTGAGTCGTAGTTCAGAACAACAGTTAGCGATAGATTCTTCGACCAATAAATGGGCATCATACTCATTTTTGAAGTTGGAGGATCATAATTTACTCATATGTGGTCTCCCATAGCTTTCACATCAAAAAAACCCTCCGCCAGACGTTTTGATAAAAAAAAATAGTATTTTCGTGGCTAGACTGGCGCCTAGCACCCAAAACAACCTTTAAGGGACTTAAACCCGAGGGCAGGGAAGTTGGGCAACAGTTTCTGGCTCCTAGACCAAATTGGGAACGTAGCACTTAGACGCCCATAAAGCTAAAAAACAACCACTTTTCCAATCCCCCAGAAGGTAGGTGCCACCTGGGTGGCGCCTAGGATCTAGACTTGGCGCCTAGGCGCCAGGGGCTTGATGCCTAGACACTGGGGCCGCGGCGCCTGGGAGCCAGTCCACTTCCAGAATGCAATTTTCTTCATTTTTAGGGCCGATTGTACCCCATGCACCATCTTAGGCAGATGAGAAGTGGGATCTCTATAACAAATGTGAAGATATGCATGGGGAAGATAAAAAGACGCCCATGATACGTCTTTTGGAGGCTTCTACGCGGCGTCATGAGGCCACTTCTGGCAAAATGAACAAGGGTGGGGTTGGCGTGAAATTTTCAAGGGCTTGAACATATCTTTGGTTAGGGCTCGTTTTACACCCCATCATCTCCTCACCGGCCTCCTCCAAAAGCTAAGAAATTCTTCCTACCCATTGGAGACTTAAGTGATTGGATAAAGAGAGGGAGACTCTTAATCTTCCTCAAGGAGAAGGGCTAAAGAGGTTTGTAGTCTTCAACCTTCTTTTTCTTCTTCTTCTTTGATTTCTCTTCCTCACCTCTTTCATCTTCCTCCACCGTTGTTTAAGTGTGAGAGGAGAGCTTCTTAAGAAGTGTGGCTAGCGAGGAGTAAGGTTTCTTCTCTTACACGAAGGGAGAGCTTCATCTTAGCTTGGGAAAGGATTGCCGGAGTTCGGAACTTCATCGGAATCTCGTCGGATTCTCCTCCTAGAGGAGAGCTTCCTCATTTATTTGGGGAAGAACTCGTGTGGACTTCTCTTCTACCGTTAGGAGAGCTTCATCCGGGATATATGCCTGGGATGTCGATCAACCACTGTAGGGTGAGATTGCCCAAAGCCCTTTGCATTTTCTTTCTTACCCAACCCTGGGATGTTTGTAGAGAATGCTATTTTTATTTATTGATTTCCTATAGGAAGCCCTAGCTCAAGAAACTCATTCATGTCAAATCCTTTGTGAAATCTGAGTGATTTCTCGTTATAAACCCTAAATATAAAGCCTAGTGGGTCGGAATCCCAATATCACGCAATTTTGGCGCTTTCGAACTTTCTTTAAGGGGTTAGAAATAGTTGGATCTTGAAGAATGGGAAAAACTTTATAGCTAGCTCATTCTACAAGATTGTCGAGGGGTTGTAGGATGGAAAAAACTTTATAGTTAGTCCGTCCTAAAAACGGTGAAGGACTTCTCCTATGAGAAATCGGAGGATAAAGTTCTCCACATTGCTTGCCAAAGCCGTGGGCGGCTATGTTGCATATCTAAGAGCTAAAACCCTGGCTGCCTAAATAAGAGAGTTAGTTGAGTTAGGTTCGCTGTTGATTGTGATCAATTGCATCTTGCGCATTGCATTGTATGTTTGTGTTCGTGGTTTTAGTCACCCACACGAGACAAGTATGACCGGCCACTCGGCATTGTCTGACTCAATTAATAGTTGGTCGCTCGACGATTCAATTAGTAAAATGATATCGGTCGGCCCGACCATACACCTCTTGATTGGCCAATTATGTGCATGCCTTTTATGTGTTGTCATTGTAGGTTTGGTCACTCACACTAGGAAAATTGGTTGGTTGCTACTGGTAGGCCCAGCCTTATGCCTATTGATTGACCAATTATGTATGATTTATATATTGCATATTGCACTTTGCCTCGATCGGCCACCCTGACTTGATCAGCATTACACTTTGCCTCAACCTGGCTACCTCTACCTGTTAAGCATTACTCCTCCCCTCCTTGACTACCTAGTTTGAGTTCTGTCGTTCCTCTTGCTATCGTTGATATTATCTTGACAGCTCGATTACTGATGAGCTAACGCATGTTTCAGATAGATTGATTTGTTCTCTACTTTTTATAGGAAGGATGCCCCTGCAGAATGATTTGGTTATTTAGTAGACTTCGTATGCTAATGAGTCTGTTACTTATGTGGGACTGTGAGAGACTCACTGTTCGCCCTGTGGCTTAGCTGGAGCTTTGAAAGCATCAGAGTATCTGCTGCGAAATAACTGTCCATTGATAGCCTTGTGCTATTGTCACTTTAAATATAATCAAAACTGTCAAGATCGTATTCTTGGGCAATCCCAAAGATGTAACTAAATGAGACACGTCCCATTGGGAGCACTCTGTACCCCAGGACAGACAAACACACTTGAATCTCTGGTAGTGGGTAGCTTTCGTAAGCATTTTTTCGTAGATATTTGACACAAGCTATTTCGGTTCGATCTTGTTCGGGCGTATATGTTTGAGTTATTCTAGCGAGGTTTGTCGCATGAAAGTTCTCCATGTTCTTTCTCTTATTTGTCTGATTTTATCATATGTCCTGCTTTTTCGGTTTCTCTCTTCTCCCGATTATGATCTGGAAAAAAGACTTAATCGGGAAAGAGACATATACGACGTTGGACAAGCTAGCGACCAATTTCGAAATAAAAAGAGAAAAGAATGAAAACGCACTTATTGAATGTCATATTCTCATTTATTTTTAATAAATTAAGATAATTTTTATAAAACATGCCCAAGTCATTTTAGGTCTACCTCCACCTAAAAATAATATTAATAAGCAAACGATATAATTATTAATGTTGATATTATTTATCCCAAATGTCAAAAATTATAAGTTGCAACACCAATTACTTGATATTCTTCTAGATATATAGTGTTTAAGCTATGTTCTTCAAAAGTTTGATTACATTTAGTTGAATTTAAACAAATAATTTGGTTAGTTTGATTTTTGGTGTTTTTTATAACTAAAATCAATTCATTTAGCCAATTCATAAACCAAATCCAAATCAAATTCAACACAATGTTTTAAGGTCAAAAAATTATTCCTATGAGAACTTAATTCCTTTAGGTTATATATTTACATACATAAACATATATCAAACTCTTTTGAGAATTCAATTATTTTTAAACTTTAACCCAAAATACAAAAACTTGCACAAGAGCACAAAATTCTTCATCGTAGTTTGAATATTTATACTTGGCATCATTATATAGTTTTTTTTATGTCCTTCCTAACTTAATATTCATCGCACCCCTGCCCCAAACGCGTTAAAATAAATCTCAAACACCTAATCAAAATACAAATAACTTATACAAATGTGCATTAGTATGTTTCTCTTTTATTTCAATTAAATACTCTATATGATAAAACACTATATTTCTAGGTCTTTGCCAATACTTTCATCTAATTGGAATCAATTGAAAGTCATCCTCAAACATGATAAACCTAGAAAGCTAACAAATGTATTCATAAAACAACATTTCTTCGTATTCATATATAATTTCACAATCTGTAAACCTCAAAAAGTTTTCAAGGGTGCATGCACCAAATGATCATCACATCTCATCTCTAACTATTAATTAGTGTACATCAAAATAAATATCAAAAAGTTTCAAAGTAAAGGATTGAACACCATGATTCATTATCCTTATGAAAATACTAAGTATATTGGTCAAGCCAAAAGGCATTGGCAACTATAATGGTCAATCCTCAGAGATGGCAATTCATCCAAACGTTTATCACTCAATCTCAAAAGTTATTCAATGCTAATGCAACATCAATAGACAAAATCAAAAGTTCAAATTTAACATTATTCAATTCCATAGCTACTAAAACATACAAGGGCCCGTTTGAGGCAGCTTATAAGTGCGGTGGCGTTTTTTAAAATGCCGCATAACCGTTTGGTTCGACCGTTTTTGAAAACACTGCCTACCGCGTTTGGGTTTTTTACGCTAAACGCGGTCGCGGGTTGACCCCCTGCGGTCGACCCGAGGGCCGCGTTTCAGGATAAGCTGTTTATCCTGAAATAAAAAAGTTGCCCCAAAAAGACCGTAAGTCACACATCCTAACACTCCTTGAGAGCATGTTCACAAAGAATGTTCAAAGATATTTTCACTTCATAGGGAGCTCAACATATTTGTGTGGATTCATATTTTTCATTGGTCTTTATCGGTTTTAAAATCACTTCTCTCCCATTAATCTTAAGAGAATATGTATTACATTTCCCAAAATGACTAACAACAATATTATATAGCCAAGTTCTACCCAAAATAGAATGTAAGCAAGATTCATGGGCAAAACATCGCACTAGTCTATCACTGACACCTTTCAGACACAAATTCAGCAATTATATCTACCCCAACTATCTTATGAGGTTATTAATGTGATTCAAGTTTCAAATGCATACGATCTATAATAGACTTAAAAGATGACATTCATAACTCTCACTAACAATTATTAGCTTACAAAAACTTCTCACAATCATTGATATTGGTTTGAAAATTTACATTTCTCTTCCAATTAGATTCAATATCAAAAGATGTAATGCTGGACATTATGGAATTATCAAACAAAGTATTCTCAGAATCGTTAATCTTTCCATTAAATACATGAACATCAATATAATTTATTTCAATTTATAATTCCTCCACATTTATATGCAAGCTCCTACTAGGACACTCTGCAACATAATGACCAGTTTCATGACACTTAAAACATGAACTTGAGAAAGTTTTAGACTCAAATGTCAATGCAGTTGATTTTCCTACAGTGTCCTTTGTTGATTATAATGTTACAATTCCTAAATGTAATAGATGCAACAAACTAAATTGGATTACTTTGACAAACTAATGTACTCTCTAATATGTTATAACCCACCTAGAAAGAAAATTTTAAGATTTGCTAATAGTATAATCTAAGTATTAACGTATACTCAGATAATAGAATGAAATATAGAGTCATCATTCTCTTGAAGCCTCAAAGATCTTAGGATATTCAATGATCTTAAACTGTAATAAGAGTTCTTCAAATTTATTCATGTTTTCAAAAAATTAAAATTCAAAGAAGGCAACAACAAGGGTAATGTCAACAAGCTCTTGTAATTTGAGTTGAGATTTCCTTCAACTTTCAAATCGTGGCTTGAAGCATATGAGGACAATGAACAAGATCTAGAAGCCACTTCCAACATATTGGAAAGAAAAGTTCAAATTCAGTAAGTTAAATCCATCCTATTTTACTGCACATTCATGTTATAGTTCTTGAAAATACTCTATACTTCCCTGTCTAATTATATTGCCATGGACACAGATAAAAATATCAGTAAACAGAGAATAGAATCATATACTTTGCCATTAAAAGAACCTATACAAAGAAACAAAAGAATAAGCATGTGATTTTTTTTTTTAAAAAAAGGAAATTTTACATATGTAGCATACAATTGTAATGTATTGCATGTCTCACACCTAGACTTCCATATTTACATATGTAACACTTTGGTACTTTAAACCTATGCATAAAAAGGTATATTTCACTTTTTAAAAATGGTGATAGCGCTATCTTTAATTTGACATTAAAGATTTGAATGTTATGTGTAAATATGAATATTTAAGAATAAATATATGCTATAAAAGCAATATGTAGGACATTGGAAGAGGAACATACAGACATATAAAATGAAGAAAAAACATATCAAGCGGTGCATTACCGGTTTATAAAACTTAACCAAAAACTTGGACTTCCTCCTCGATCAGCCTTCACTAGAAAGTATTACAAGAGCTTCAATGGGACATATTTTTTCTCCGATTATGTTAAGTCTAATGTATGTTCTCCCCATACGCCGATGTCAAATAAACTTAACCTCATTCCCTTCAGCCATGGAAGTATCGGTTGCTACTCAGAAGGCAAAAACTATCTCAATAACTCTGAAATTTCAATGGAAGCAGCTCACAAAGTATCCAGCTGCCGCAATGGCACTTAGCAGTCAACCGTGCATAAAAGACATTAGAGTACGGTTGAAAAAAAGAGGAAAGAATTCAGAGCATTAATGTCAAAAAATCCACAATATCTGGAAGTTATATGTGGATCTGGTAAAGTTTTTGGAATTTTTAACAAAGAAAAAGTTATTACTTCAATAATAGTGAGAAGAGAAAGAAATTATATTCATCCGTAATGAAGTGATCATAGAAACAAGGGAAAATTTTTGTTGAGAAGGGGAATAAATTATTTTATGAAATTATAAAGGATGACTAAATCCAGAGGGAAAGAATGTCAAGATCAAGGCCATCAGCAATAAATTCAATGATAAAAAGAATTTTAGAAATACATTATGTAAGATATATGGAGTAAAGATACATTCAGCCACAAAATTAACTAAGCAGAGTTGATGTATTTGTTTATTAGGATTCCTGCTCAATATCAACATAACTGTTTCTCATTAAATAAGTTATTAAGATTTCAGATCCAAGGTAGAAAATCAAAATCATAAAAGTTTTGGTTTTATTTGAGAATGGCAAAACTGATTTAAGACCATCAAATCCATCATTTTCTATTTTTTATAATAAAGCAGCCTAAAAGATGAACAAAGTAAATGCAAACTCATTTTAACTTCATATAAATTTCAAAAAACCAAAACTTCTAGCATCAGTTTCTGCACAAAAAATTCTTAAAGGCCTATAAAGCTGGCGTTAAGTCACATTGGTTGCTTCATAAAAGCATGGATCACAGTTACATGCAACAATAAAAGTTTTCTAAACGGTGCGAGATTGGAAGAACTGATTCAAGGGTGTAAACGAGTCAAGTTTGAGCTTGAACTTGAGCTTGATTAACTAATCGAGTTGAAGCTCGAGCTCTTAATTTTATGAGTTTGAGCCGGCTTGCTTAGCATAAAAGAGAGAAAAAAAATATTAATTTAGTTTTATTATGAAATGACAAATAAAATGAGCATTTAGAAGATAATTAAAGAGAAAACACTTCATATAAAATCTAAAATATCATTTTTTTTTTAATTTTAAATTATTTAAAGACAAATTCATGAATTTTGATATATCATAAGCATATTCTTTATTAATTATTTTTTTAAACGAGCTGACTTACGAGCTAACGAGTCAAGTCAGGATTGACTTGATCTAAGCTTGTTAGCTCATCAAGCTCACTTCACGAGCCACTTGTCGAGTCGAGCTCGAACCGGCTCATGAGTCGGCTTGGCTCACTTACACTCCTATTCAAGATGTTTAAGTTTGTGATTTTCTTCCACTAAAATTTTGGATAACGAACAAAGTAAGAAATCATATCTTATGGAAAGAATAATTTGCAACCTAACATTAATTAACCCACATAAATTTTCATTAAACCCAAAACCTCTAGCTTTGGTCTATGCACAGAAGGAAACCACTAGATAATCTACTCTGGCAAACAAAGCTGGTCAAACTCACATGCACTCACAATATCATCTATGCTATCGTTTATGAAAACATAGAAGCCTTCACAAATCAGAAGAGCTTAACTTGTGAATTTGTCCAGCTTCATCAGCCACAAATACATATCTCAATAATTTATATACAGAAAGCCACAATTGTTATACCATCTTGGAGGCCAATAGCTACTGTATGCCTCATCAAGGAGAGATATTTGATGAGGATTAAGAAAAATAAATCAAATCTCAAAACAAACTCACCGTAATTCTTAGTATGATTATGTTCACCACTGCACATGTCAATCAATACCATCTTCAAAATCCAGACTGCTTGAACAATCCAACAAAGCATTCTGTTGTTGCTCATACCGACAGATATAATTTAAACCAACTAAGAGCTCACATATAGCAGCCTCTGTCTTCTCCCTATCAGCAAAATAAAGTGTCTGAAGAAGTAAAACACCCCCTCTTAGAACAATTTGGTGCTGCTCAAAATTACGCTCAGCCTGCCACCGAATCATTTTATGTGCCATGGGAGAGAACCAGCTCAATATTTTCTTTATTGTCTCCTTCCAATCATGAGCAAGAGAAGCATCATATATTGAAAGATCCTTCACATAATACTTAAGGCTCTTTCTTAGAGCTGCCCTCAAGCTTGCAGGCAACATCTGGTAGAGATCATCCTTCGCCTCATCTCCAATCAGATGGGGGTAACTGAGAAGCTTCTCTATGATAATTATGATATTGGCATAATGCAGAGCAAGAGACGAACCACCAATGGTGGAAGAAGATGCAAGCATTGTTAATCTACTCTTGGGACCAAACCTTGGCCTCCCCATCCTTCCCCTTATGCTAACTTTCTCCTCTCCACAGAAAGGAAGAAGAGAACCAGTCCTACTCGGGATAACACAGCTCTGTTCCTCGGAGAACTCATCGCTCTCTTTACATGAAACAGGGCTGCTCAAGCTTAGACATTCCATGAAGAACTTTCCAGGGTTAGCTCTGCAATTGAACTTGAGACTTTCACGATGAAGATTTACACCAGTTTCTGCCATGGGAGAAGATTTCTGGATCTTGCCTGACCTGTAATCTCCAGCTTCTGACCTGAGAAAACCAGAATTCAATGGGAGGTGACGGAATACAACAATGGGGCCAGAAAGCTGTCGACTTTCATTGGCCGGCATGTTCTCCAACTCCAAAAAAGAGTCCCCAAACACCTGACAGATCCGATAATGAATCGTACAAACAGCGCGAGCAAGAAGAAGGACAACTTTGTCGTAGCTCTGATTCCAAAGAGAGGAATCACGAACCTGCTTGACATCGTGCTTCTGCCACTGAATCCTTTGATCGAACACCTTGCGGTTATATTCGTTAGCAGGCGTAGGAGGAAACTTCTTGGCGGAGAGTTCCAGCTCTGTGAGGGCTTCGAGCTCGGTGTACAGAGCAGCAGTGGATGAAGCGAACCGCTCCATCTTGCGAACGGTGCCGTCCATATCGCGGGATAGAAAACCGAGAGTCGAGGGGTCGATTCGACCGGCGAGTAAGTCGGAGTACACATGCTCGAAGCCTTGGAGAGCGGGGAGAGAGCAGCGTCGACCTAGCCGGGAAGCGACTGCCGCAACGCGATTTAGTTCATCGAGCTTCTCGGCGACAGTGAGGGCGAGAAGGTGCGGTTCGTGAGGGGAGATGACAGAGCGGATAGCAGGGGAGGAGAGGATCTGGTCAAGAAGGTTGGAGATTTCGACATCGGAGAGAGAATGGTGGAGCTGGACGGCGCGTGACATCGCGTTGGCAACCTCGAAGGAGAGGATGCCGATAACCGGAGCAGAACCTTCACTGTGTTTCAGTAGATCCCGCCCTCCTTTCTTCTTCTTCATCTTCTGTATCCACGGCTCGGCCCCCATTGTTACACTTCAATGAGATTCCCTCCGCTCGTTTTCAAGCAAAACTAGATTTTTTTTTAAGAATTTGAACGTGTCACAACACAAATGTCAGCAAACTTCCTTCAAAACATTGATTTTTCTTTTCCTTCAGAAAAAAAAAAGTAATTTTTTTTATGTTCAACATTTTGAAATGCTTCTAACAGAAGCATCAAAAATTCAAAAGCTCACCTCAAGCAGCAGAAAGATTGAGGGGAAGAGCTGCCTCCTCAAGGGGTTGAGTGCTGTGGAGCATGGCACATGGAAATCGAGAAAAGGAATCACCTTTCTTCCTTCCTTGTTCTCCTCCTGTTGGATTTGGCCTAGAACGCATCCTCTCAAATGGCTTCCACTCTGTTCCGCGGCCACGAAATTAAAAGAATTCGGAGACCAGACAAGCAGAAGCTGTGCGGACGCCGATACTGTATTCCGATATTTCATTTTTTTTTAAATCTACCAAAATAATAATAATAATAATAATATAATCTTAATAAATGGAGAAGTTGTGAGGGATTGTGTTGCGCCTATAAAGAGATCATCGTCGTCAGGAATTTAAAATTGCTTGTCCGTTATTTGATTTGATTAGGTGCTGTTTGGTTGGCAGATTTTAGGTGCATTGTATTTTAAAAGGCATTTGTTTTAGGAATATAGACCTTTGATTAGTTGAAAGGTAAATTAAAGATAAAATTTTGTGTAATTTGATTTTATTCGATTGTTTGTTCGTTCATCTTCGACTTGTTAACGAGTTTGCGAGTTGAGTTTAGTGTGTCGTGAGCTCAAGTTAAGTCTATTGATGGTCATGTCGATGCTTTCTCGGCGAGCTACCGTGGCACTCTTCATTCTTCTTCAGTCCTTGATGTATTCTCTAAAGAGCTCCTATGATAATTTAACTTTCAACTCTAGCTCGATGTCATCACTCATCACTGTGAACCGAGCTCAAGCTCGACTCGAACTTGAACTTACATCTTGGCAAACGATCTGAGCTCGAGTTGGGCGTGACTCAAGCTCGATTCAACTCATTTACACCAATGTCAGTACCCGCTGACATCAATAATTCAAAAATGGAGCCTTAACATTTATCATAAAAAGAAATTTTTATTATATGTTTATTAATTGAGAAATGTACATGCAAGCTTCTAAATTCTTGTTCATGTACACATCTAATAAATGAAACTTAATATTTATCTTAGAGGCATTTAAATACGTACCACACAATGTTTGTGTACTTACATATCTAACACCCAATCTTTAATGTGTACATCCACAATAATCAAATCTTTAATATCACATCAAAAATAACTTAAAAAATTAAATACATTTTAGCATGAATGGATTTATCTTGTCAAAATGTTATAAATGTAAATATGAAAGTTTCGGTGTTATATATGTAATATGTAATAGTTGTGTGGTATGTAAGTTTCTCTTTATAGTATTGAAGATTAAATTAATTGGCTGAAGAACCCATTCTTGTTCTTAATGATGTCACCTTTGACAAGGGAATGTCTTCACATCTTACTTTTCTGTGCTAATTCCTTTGTTACTTGTTTGCAAGGGAATTGATTAAGGGCCCATTTGGTGCAGCTTCTAACTGCAGCGGTGTTTTTGAAGACGCCGCCTATCCGCTTGGTTCGTGCAATTTTGAAAACGTTGCTACCGCGTTTTGATTTTTTACACTAAACATAAGCCGCGAGTAGACCCCCGCAGTCGACCCGCGATCTGTGTTTCAAGATAAGCTGTTCATCCTGAAACACACAAGCTGCCCCAAACAGACTCTAATACTGTCAAGAACATCTGATTTGCATGTATTTTATACGAAAATGCCGTGGAAGTTTCCTGGCTCACAGGCATCATCAATAGCTCCAAAGCTTTTAGGCCAGCTGTTAACTAAGGGCATTCTATGCCAACACTTTGAGCTTGACAAGAAACTTATTGAATGCATATGGAATTGATTTTTATTTGAATGATTTGCACGCATACGACGCAATACTTATGTATTTACATTTCTAACACCTAAAACAACCATATTTACGTATACACCATTCAATTTTTATTTATTTATATGTATAATTTCTAAACTGCAATTTTTACATATGCGCCACTTTATGATATGCATGGAGAAGTTTTTTGCACTACTAGCTGTACATTGTTCATCTTTTTTCTCTTGATTGTATTGGTTAATATATTCTTCATGATGACAAGTCGGTGAAAAGAATAGCTGTGATTAGAAGACAACGATTGTAGTGCTATTTTTTATGGAATATTAAAGATTTGAGTGTTATATCTATAAATATAAAAGTTTAGGTATATGGTGTATAAATACATAAGAATCGTGTGGTATATACCTAAATCTCCCAAAATAAGGTGGTGATTGGTGGCATATGCATAATTTAATACCAGTTTCTTGGTGTATTTTTGTAAAGTAAATTCGGTCTTGCCTCGATGCTAAAAAAAAAACATCTCATAAAGTTATGTAAAGAGGAGTCTAGCGAATGGAATATCTGATCCGAATCGTCCTTCGCAAAAGATATAATTCTGCTCATACCGAATTTTATTTATGCATTCATATCTATGAGTTTTTTTTCGAAAATGTCTTTATTAAAAATTTAGTTGTGACATAGATCTCATCCATGAAGAATATTATTCATTTTGTTTTTGGAATAATTGTCCCATATCTCATAATTTTGCATTCTTAGACTTCATGTGATTTGCAAGAGTTTCGGATGAAAAATTAACTAAAATTTGTAAAGATTATCTCTTATGATGAGATTCATGGGATTTGCAACGGTATCTTGTCAAAATCCAAAAGTTTCGCGTTTCAATCTATCAAAATGCATGATTTCGATACTTTTGTCTTGAGCAAAATTTGAAGGTTTTAGAATTTGGATTTATGAAGATTTGAAAGTTTAAGCAGTTTCATTTTGGGAAATTATGAAACTTTGATTGCTTTGATTTGTGAAAATTTGGAAGTTTGAACAATTTCATTTCTGAAAATTATGAATTTTGACTGCTCTGAGTTGTGAAATTTTGAAAGACTTCATCTGCGCTTGCAAGTATTAGAGGTGCTTAAACAATGGAGTGTGTTGAATATGTGTGTCATTTGGACTTTTTTTATTACTATGGGTAGACGTTGAGGCTTAAGCGAGCTTATGAAAGCCAAACTTTTTTATACATTTATAGTTACAATTATGCAGTTCATATATTCAAATTGAGTGGGTTATTTCTCATATCAATTTATCAGTATGCCTTTATGAGGTAAACCTGGTCGTGGTGGAAGTATTGGATGGTCCTATGAGTCACTTTGGAACAGACAAAGCTGATAACATCAAACTTTGCATCGGTGAACAACATCTCACTTTTATGTGGTGTTATATGGATCCTAGAGCGAGGCTATAAGTTGTAAGGTTTGGTATTATGGGTGATGATAGATAAGTATGTGTGATAGAGGAATAGTATTGTATCTCCTGAACCCAAAGACTTCGTGAGGGTGCATGATTGACATTGCTATCCTCTAACATTTGGTAAATGGTTGTCCTTGGTCTCATGAGTTGTTGGTGGTTCTAACCCAATGGTGTGACTGACGCACGAACTGTGTAATGCGTGAACATATAATATAATATATTTTTCGATAAAACTCATATTTTGTATACTCGATGAAAAGCTTAAATTATTTATATGTATGATAAACTAAGAGTTTTTTAGTATTAATTCTAGCAAGTTCATGTGTCAGTCAGATAGACTGGGTTGAGAGTTACCCTCCCTTGATTGTCTTGCTGGTAGTGTTCTACCCTATGTTGAGTCTCATATACATGATGGTGGTGGTTGCTTATGGATGTCCCTTGAGAATTATCAAGCCTCTGATCATGATTCTGAGTCCACCCTTAACTTGAACTCTTATACCCAGCTCCGATCTTTCATAAATTACTATCTAATTTTATATATGAAACATATATTTGCAATTTTTCTTTTCCTGGAACATCATCAGATGTGGCAAGTACGTACTACAACTTCATTTTACTGCACTTTACCGTATATATTTGTTTGTTTACACATTCAACCTTACTTTCTTGTTACTTACTATATATGTAAAAGACACATAGGGTAGAGGACAATCGGCCACTTGTTTAGGAGGAACCCTACAACAGAACCTATCGACTTAACAATAACAAAAATAACAACAAAAATGAAACCAAGTACATCTGATGAAACTAAAAAAACTATAAAGAAGAACCTGAAAGGAGCTGTTCAGAGGAGGAGCAATGAAGAAGCAAGCAAGCATGGTCAACCTTCGAGCAACGATCGAGATCACAACAGGAAGCGAAGGACGATCCTCAAATGAATCATTCATAGTATTAAATAACATAAACCTTTAGGACTTAGAGGTTTCTCGTCAAGCACGACGTAAATCCTCACATTATCTTTAGGCATTCATATGATCGTATGTCGTGTGATATAAACCCTAACACTTTTAGGATCTTGAGGTTGCTCATTTAGTACGACATAAATCCTTCTATATTCCTAGGTTGTTTGCATGATTATATATCTTGCAAATGTAAGTCCTAAATTTTAATAAAACGGTAGAAGTAAACATTGAATAATATCATTTATAAAATGTAAAACCAAACAATAGGATAGTTTGAGAAGTCATTGAGGTTCTCCTTAGAATCTGTGGCATCCCCTACCTTTTGCTCCTTTGGATTTCAAAAATAATCGTTCCACATTGAGCTTTTCCCTTTGATTTTCCTACAAGCAATCGTGAAAACTAAACTTTGAATTCTTGAAGACGGAACCCTCGATCTTAATTGAGAGTTTTCTTAAGTAGCTTTAGTTGCTTAATATGTAATTAACTATAGAGCTTACCTCTATAAGAGAATTAGTAATCATGATAATCTAAACCTTATATAATATTTATATTTGATAAGGGAATTGTTGGTCATAAATGTCGTAAACCAAAATAGAGTAAAAAATTTCTTATTTTAATAGTTAAGCTTACTGACAAGTGATATGCTTATCTTTCAAGATGGTATATTATTTGTGGTATCGTGTTCAACCATATAAACTATTAGATATATGAGATTTTTTCAGTCTCATTTATTTTAAAAATCAAAATATTATTTGTCAAAATCAAAGTTATATACATATTAAATTAAATTAATTTCCAAAAGGTGATCGACGAGCACTTGTATATTTTTTGGATTAGCTTTTACGCCTTCCAGGGTTTGCAGGCATTCCAAGAATTTGCCCATTGTGACTCCAAAGATACATTTCAGTTGGTTTAATATCATGTTAAATTTATTGAATGTTTGGAAGGTTCCTTTTAAATCCTCGATGTGTTGTTTGGCCGACTAACACTTAACTAACACATCATCGATATACACTTAAATGTTTTTTTCTTTTTTATAGAAAAAATTACAGCCATGAGGCAATGGTAGGTCGTCCCTGCATTCTTAAAGCCTGAAAGGCATTACATTATAATAATAGAGTCTCTCACAAGTAATGAAAGAGGATTTTTTTTTGCATATGCAGGATGTATTTTGATTTGATGATACCTATATAAGGAAGCTTAGGATTGAGTAGTCAACCGTCGAATCTACAAGAGAAACAATCCTTGGTAGTAGGTATGCGTCCTTTGGGTAGGCTGAGTCTAGGTTAGTGATGTCTATGCACATCCTCCACATCTCATTAGCCTTTTGTACCATCATCACGTTGGAGATCCATGTGGGTGCTACACTTCTTAAATGCACCCCAGTTCCTCCAATTTAACCCCTCTAGAATGAATCCCACCAGCGTCATGGCCGATCTTCTAATCTTCTACTTCACGGGCTTAGTCAATGGTTCAACATTCAATCTGTGATAGGCAACATCGATCGGCAAGCCTGACATTTTAGCGGCCATTCATTCGAAGACATTCTAACTTTTTTGGAGGGTCTAGATCAGTAGCATACTATGTCCTTCATCAAAAGATTCATTTATAAGAAAACATTTACCTGTCTCTCATTCGATAGCCATGACTTCAAGGGTGGACTCATTGATCTTGAGGCCACCTTCTCTAGCGTTCTCGATGTCCAGGGGGTTGTGTTCCACATATCTTATGGCTCGTAAGTAGAAGACTCTGGACTGTTCTAGGTCACCGTTGACTATAATGGTTTCTCCGTCTCTAAGAAATTTGACAATGACCTGATAAGTCGAGACCACGTCCTTGAAATCATTCAGGAGCGGTCGACCTAATATAGCGTTATATGTTGAGGGGGAATCCACCACGAGGAAATAATCCATCCACATAAACTGCTTCTCATTTTCAACCCATCTCATTGGAAGCCCGATCACCCACAATGCTTCCTTCCTTTCGCTTAAGAAACCGTACAGTGGTCTAGTTGGTGTAGTCATCTGGTTGGCAGTGAGACCTAGCGTGTTGAACACGTGCTTGGATAGTACATTCATTGAGCTACCTGTATAAACGAGGATGCTTCATACTTGATAGGTATCGATTATAGTTATTATCACAATAGCATCATTATAGGGATTTCCCTTCGACAACAGATCCTCGTCACTGAAGTAAATAAGCAGGTGGCCCATGGGCTTTAGGGCAAAGATTGCGACGTAGAGTCCCCTATTTGTTGTCTCTTCCAGTTTACTCTCTTGGGTGGTTTGCTTCCTCTAAAGATTACGGGCACATATCCCATGATGTGGATGGCGTTGGAGCAGATAGGTTTGGCAGTCGTTCCCCCTGCGAGAGCTTTCTCCTTTCTCTCAGTCGCTGTTCCAGGGACAACGAATTCTTTCAGCTTCATATTTTTTATTAACTCTTCAATTAGGCTCTAGAGGGGCCTGCATTCCTCTCTGTCGTGGTTGTGGTCCCTGTGATACTTGTAATGCTTCCTACTATCCCAGAGAATGGCTTTGGTTCTCATCAATGGTGCTTCTTGAAGAATTCCTTGTCCTGGATGACGTCTGCTACTCTTGTTATGGATACCATAAATGGGCCTACTTGAGGGACCCCAGGGTCACACCGAGGCTGTTCATAATATTGGATTAATTGGTGATGATGGCCTCTCATGTGTCTTTTCTGGTTCTCACAACGATGGGTCAACTTGTTGTTGGGGATATTCTCGTAGCGTGGGCAGACGATCTTTCTTTCATTCTATCTTAGTGGATTCTCGTGTCCTATGGTGGTCTTAGTTGGTCTCTGTGTTTGTCAAGTTCAAGGGCATTTTCGTAGGCAGCTATACTTATCGGTCATTTCCAGCAACTCAGTCAGGCTCTGTTGCTCTGCGAGGTCAAGGTCGAAGCGGAATCTCTCCGACCTTACCTGCTATGTTAGCGTAGTCTGGGCCATGTTAGGCTTCAAGTCTTTGGCATCCAACGTTTCCCTTTAGAACCGTACAATCAACATTCACAAGCTCTCATCAGCTCCTAGTTTTAGTTGCCATAAGGATCGAACACACTTTTTGAGTCATAGAGCACTAGCAAATTGAGATAGAAAGAGCCTCCTAAATTCCGCAAAATTGGTGATCACGCTTGTGGGTAACCCTTCGAACCATCTTAGCGCATACCTCATCGTGGTGAAGAAAAATTTGCACTTGAGAGCATAGAGATTTTTAGCAGGCATATGAAAGATCTGAACGATGCAAGATGGTGGTTGGGGTCTGACAACCCTTTGTATGACTCTAGAACGGGCATCTTAAACTTCTCTGAAAGGTTTAGCTCCAGAGACTTGCTGTGTGAAAGAGTTCTCTGATTGCTACTGTACTTTGATCTACACCAGTCGATTCCTCTCCTCCACAGGGGCGGACTCAATGTTGCCTTGTTATAGTACATTACCGAGCTTCACCTGTATGTGGGTTTTTCTTCTTCCGTTGTTCGCTGGTGGTTTCCCTTAAGGAGGGTTGGGTGCCCCTTGCTGGGATGGTTCTCTTCCGGGAATTGGGACCGCTCCTAGGGTAGCTATTGTTTTGAGTACCTCAACGATTTGTCTTGACATTTGGTTAGTGATTTGGGTCCTCAAGTCTTGCAAGCCTTATTGGAAGAATTCTTTCATGCTACTTTTACCATGATTCTCTGATTGGATTCTCCTTGTTGTTGTTGCTGAGCTCATCTTCTTGTTGATGACATATTTCTATGCTCACCACACCTCATAGGATGTTTAATTCAAAAGTGTCTGAGAAACACACCTAATGTATAGAATGTTTTGCAGGGAAAGATAAGAGAATGTACAATTGAGAACAGTGAGAATGTGTAGCCCGTTATTCATGATATAGACCCCCTTTTTATAAGAATAGACCCTAGTCATGAAAAAGTACATATCAATTCCCTTATCATTAGCTTTTAGAGGGGTCTTTTAGTAATTACAAAGATATTTGAATATAATATGAATGGCTGATAAATTTGGTTGGTAAGATGTTCGCTGACCGTTTGCCCCGCATTGACCCCATTGGTACTTGATTTAAAGCCGAGTAATGGGGAATCCTCTAGCATGTTCTTCTGATCGCTTGATCCAGGCGTCTTCTTCTCCAGCATCCCATTCGTCGTCCGTTAATGAACATGTCTGATCGTTCGTCCCTTCCTCCCAAACCTTTCATTTTCCTTGAGATTCATGCAAGCATATTTTTTATATACATAAATTAACTGCAAAACCTATAACATTGTCAAATATGAAAAAAAATTTCTTAGAGTCCTAATCATCACCTAATCCAAAAACTTAAAAAATATTGAAATACAAGTTATAAAAAGGAGCTCTGAAAGTTGGCTGCCCGTTTTTGACTTCTTGCCCTTTTGGTTGTAACAACTACATTCTTTGCTTCCTTTGTTGATCAATTTTTTAGGGAGGGGTAATCTATCTATCTATATATATATATATATGGTGTTGAAGAAGTCAATTATGGAATATCATAATTAGGGTTATTCCTTTTTATTTTATTTTATTTTATTTTATGTTTTCTTAGATGCTGACTCGGAATAATATTTCTGTAAGCACGAGTCAAACTTGCACTCACTAATTTGCACCCTACGGAAGGAAAAAATATTACGTCCGGAGACTAGAGGCAAAGTTACGTCCAAACAACGGACGCAATACACCGGACAGTGCATATGAGAAAAAAAAAAAAACCGCCTCTGATGTATCATGTCCTTTGTCTTAACGAAGCTTGCGTCCGGACTCCAAACACACTATTTTTTCAAATGCTTAGCTCTTAAAAATCAAAGTTTGAGTGTCAGATATCTAAATACATAAGAATTATTTTCTGATATATATATATATATATATATATATATATATATATATATATATATATATATATATATATATATAAAGTTTAAAATAAAATATTTAAGCCTTTAGCAGAAGAAGGTCGACGCTCGCCATGAATGCAAATGATTTAGACTGCTTAGTAATAAATCATAAAGTTTGAAGGCATTATGAATGCAAATGATTTTGGACTGCTTAATAATGAGTCATATATATAAAGGCTTACGGCATATTTTAGTAGACAGCTTAGCGGTTCAATGTACTCAATGTCCGGCTCTACAAAATATCTATACAAATGGATGTTTTTAGGAAATTATTTAATGTCAAATTTTAGGTGTTAAAAATGTAAATACATAAGAATTGTGTGGTATTTATGTAAATTTTTCAAATTCTAATTTTATTTGAAGCTGGTGCGTGCTATAAAATTTGCGGCGATAGAGTAACTGATTATCATCATAGCATTGTACCAGAATTCAGCAAGCACACAGATGAAAAAGAAATAAGCGGTGACGGCTCCAAAAGTTTTTACGTGGAAAACCCGTAAAGGGAAAAACCACGGGGCCTGACCCAGTTGCGAAAATCTACTATTGATTGAGGGTTACAGAAATTCTTTGTCTCACAGACGGGAAAAGGATAATTATATTCTTCAGATTACAGTGTCGATTGACAGCGTGTAGTTGGTGGTGATTGACGGTGGCGGTTAGCAGTGGTCAACGCCGATTGACGGATGTCAATGATGGTTTGTGGTGGTCGACGACGGTAAACACGGATTAAAGGGCAGTGGTGGTCGACGACCTTTGGCGGTGGTCGACAATGGAGATCGGCGTTGGTCGACAGCGGTTGGCGGTGGTCGACGACGGTCGGCGGTGATGCTGAGTTGCAGCTTCTCCTCAAAGCTTCAAGCTCTCTCTAGGCTTCTTCCCCTTTCATGTGAGGGTTGAAAGTCTATTTATAGTGTTTTTGGTGCAATTAATGCAGTCATTTTGATCGGACTGTCCAGAGTGTTTGCCTTGATCAAACGACATTTAAGGAGTATTTGATGACCTTAACGATGTTGGAATTGAGTGATCTTGGGCTCGTTGGATTCGTTTTGTCGAGACGCTCGATTCGAGTATATGCTTGCTAGTGTCGACATTTGTTTGACCTTCCAAATGTGTCTAGAAATCTTCTTAAATTGTTTTAATGACTTGATCTCGGCTTGATTTGACTCGAACTAGACTAGTTTTTATATCATTAGATTTGTCTCATCGAGCTGGTCAGTTTGACTATAAGTTTGCTAAAATCGGAGCTCTAGAGTACTTTTTATCAAGATTTGAATATCTGATGCTCAAAATATTGTCTCGAGATCTGTATCATGCTTTGAAATTCATGCCAGATAATGAAAATTTGTTGATGACGTATCAGAAACTATCATAGATATAAGTACATTATGATTTATAACTCATGTGGTCTGAATATTAAACGTTGGCAGGATCATGAATTTGAGGAATGATACAAAAATTATTTGACACTGTCTATAATATTTACGCGCACACAAATGAGAGTATATGGAAGCTTTCACCAAATTAAAAATGATATTGCTAAAATCGAGCAACTTGTTGGAGTGGCTGATTCGTTTCTACCAGCCGAAGTGGTTGAATTGAGCCAACATGCTGAAACAATTAAATCGAGCCAACATGCTAAAATGGCTAATCAAGCCTACTTGTCAAATCAGTTGATCCGATCATTCTTACCTTCCTCAAAAGAATAACCTAGCCTACCTTCAACAATTTGAGGAAGTCATCATCACCAATAAAGACAACTTTAAAGTAGCGGACGGCTAACGCTGGAAACTTATCCTTCACCTAAATATCAGGAATGGTTGTAGTGCCGACAATATCTAGTATTAGTCAGCAATACGTAACATCAATTTCATACTCTGTTATTTCTTTGTAGCAACTCAATTTTTCTCGCAATTATGGTCCAATTATCATTACAAGAATAAATATCATTGAAATAGTGGATTTCCATCTTTCTTAAATTGTGGCTAAAGAAGATTATTCATTTACTTTTATTAAAAGCAATATTGAAACTAAAATTTTAGATATTCAAATAATACTAATATTTCTAAAAAAAATTGTCATATCGTTAACAAAAAAAAATATATGGTTTAAGATGTTGTTTAATTAATAAAAAAAAAATATAATAGAATCAATATTCATTTATGTTTAGATGAAAATAACTAGCTATGTGTGTGCGTTTCATGCTTGTTGGTAGAGCAGTCGTTTCGTCGGTCGTAAGTCCCCTTAAGTCCCATGTTCGAATCCCCTGCTGGTATAGTTGTGTCACCTTAAGGCAAGTGGTACTCGAAAAATTTGTACATTGCGTCGGCCTCCAGACCTAGCGTGGGTTAGCACTTAAGGGTTGATTAGCCGTTTTGCGCGTCGATCAACCTTTGAAAAGAAAAATGACTAGTGATTTTATAATTTTAATCATGTATGTTCTTAAGAGATCAAATTTTTTATTATGTTAGCATTTCATATCATTTTTTTGCTCTATATATAGAATTTATTTAATTTTTTGTTGTTTTAAATTTAAACTAATGATATAAAAATATTATATTATTAAATTTTATTTATTTATTTATTTATTTTTATTTTTTTTTTTGCTTTTTCTAATAGTTTTCAGCAGATTATTATTTTAGCTTTTTTTTCATGATTAGTTCGAGGTCTTTGCTCTATCATCTTAGTTATGCACTCCAATGAATAGCCCAATCTTCATATCAAATTTAATTTTAGTTTATTTTGGTAATAAAACAATCTTGAACATTTTTTTTTTTTAATTTTGGTATATAAATGAATAAGTTTGAGCATTAAACTATCTTCCATTTAAGCTATAATACGTTTATTTATTATTTAAAAGTACCTTACAAAGAGTGTGATAAAATCCTCAAATAAGATTATTATCTTCCTAGTTGGATATAGCATTTTTTATTATTGTATTACTTATTTATAACTTATGCCCTTCAAATTGACATTCGCCAACAAATTCACATCATTTGACGTGAATCTCGATACGTGACACGAATTTTGATATATTTTCTAAACAAGAAATATTCAAACTCAAATTAAAATCACCAAGAACTCCGATTTTAGCAACTTATAGTCAAACTGTCGGGCTATACGAGATTGATCCAATGATACTAAAATTGATGTAATCGAAGTTAGATCAAAGTCATATCAAACCATTATACCATTTTTGAAAGCTTTAGGTGGCGTATCAAATGGATTTTAAATCCAAAAAGCTTATAGTTAAATCAAGTGTCGATGTAACAAATGTAACGAGCCTAAGATCACTCAATTCTAACATAGTTAAAACACTATAATGTTAATAAAATATCGTTCGATTATGGGAATCTCTCTGAGACATCCGATGAAGTGATCCAAATTTTATTCTTAGTTATAGAGGAGGACACTCCAAAACTCCACAAATAGAGCTCTACACCCTTCATAAAGGGGAAACAAAACTTAGAGTTAGACCAAGACTCAGAATCAGAAGTAGGAACTAAGTTCTAGTGTTGTTGATATGGACAGGAGACTCAACGTACATTTCCTTCTCCTGTAGCCACCAACCAACATAGATCACCGCTCACTGATTGTCGTTGCTCTCCCTGCTTGTCGTCATTGGTGGACCTTGCAAAGTAACGACGCGCATTGTAATGAAGCATCTTACGGTGTCACAACATATGTTGTAGTGTAAAGATTCAGCCAAAGATAGTGTAACAACACATCCAAAATATGATGTCATGATACACCCTTAATCGAGAGTAACAACATACCCTTAATACAAGGTGATGGATAATATCGTCTTGTAGATCCGAAGATAACTCTCAATGGTAGCAAATTACGACTATGTACTCAGGATATGATGACTTTCTCCAGACTTATGCAATTCTACTCATGCAATTCTCTCTTCGCATCCTCCCCCTACAACTCTTGTGGACAATGATGTTATCGCAGCTCACCACTATGACCTATGTGACCAACTATGGCCTAAGTGGCTCACACAGCTCTCAACTTTGATCATTGTGGCATACAAACATTATTGCAACTCGTCGCTATGGCCTATGTGACCATCTATGACTTACGTGACACACAACTCAAATAGTTTCCAACTCCATACTCTATTTCCTATGGAAGTTATTGTGGCTCCCAATGTAAGCCTCTATAGTTGATGTTATTGTAGCTCCAAACTATCGCATATGTGGCCTATGAATATTATTGTAACTCCCAACTATAGCGTCTGTGGCCTACAAACATTGTTGCAGCTCACCGTTATGACCAATGTGACCAACTACGACTAACATGGTTCATAACTCATGCAACTTCCAATCATCCTCTATGGTCTACGAATGTTATTATAGCTCCAAACTTTGACCTATGTGGTATGATAACATTATTATATCCCACCATTATGATATATGTGATCAACTATAACCTAACAGACTCATAACTAGTGCAACTACCAACTTCGACCTCTTTGGCCTACGGACTTTATCGCGGCTCACCACTACGAACTATGTGACAAACTATGACTTGCATGGTTCACAGCTCATGCAGCTCCTAATTTCATGCTTTATGGACTACATAAATTATAGTAGCTCACTGCCACGACTTATGCGAACTACGTACGGCCTACTTGGCTCACAACACTTTGTTGACCTCACTTTTGTGAGGATTTACCCTAAGTCAACAACTATGGACAAAACATTTCCAGAGTCACTCAAATCAACTCAGGATCCTTGGGACTTTCCTACAAGATCTAAAACCAATCATTAAACTGATTTTTGGGGAAGAAATCTACCAACACTGATCCTTAGACCGTTGTCGGCATATTTTTAGGTTTTGGTGTTTTATTTGGAAAATGGGGTCGCCTACAGAAATTGTCGGCAAATTTTAATTTAATTTAAATAAATAATTTGAAAAGTAATATTTGATTTTGAAAATAATTTTAAATTTGAAATTTTTAAGATATGAAATCAAACTGATCTCACATCCCGAATAGTTTATATAAACGAGCACCGCATCACAAACCATGTATCTATCCCGAAGAATAGACACATTGCTTGATGATGGGGCTTCGATTAAATAAACTAGAAGATTTGTGACATCCGTTTGGTCTGCGAACCAATTTTATAAGCCGACAAATTCCACCGTTTAATATGAAAACATTAAACGGGGTTTATATTACTCGGGTTCTTAAAATTCCTATAAGGGCAAGCCCCTATAGTTAATTACATCTTAAGTGACGGAATCACCTAAGAAAACTCTCGATAATAATCGGTAGTTCCGCTCTCAAGAATCTCGAGGTTTAAGTTTTCGATGGATTGAGTTTTCGAATTTCAATAGGGAATGGATCAAATTTAGAGCATTATATTTTGGGAATCCAAAGGAAGAAAGGTAAGAGAAATCACGGATTCGAAGCGAACTTCGGTAATTTCCCGACTATCCTATTTGTTTGGCTTGAATTTAGGAAGGTCCTAATGTTTATTTAATGTTTTGATCTTGCCAATTTTAATTAATTAGGACTTATATTTGTATGATAAAATCATACAAATAACTTCGAAGATATGAGGGTTTATGTCGTACCAAACGACTACCTCGGAGTCCTAAAACCTAGGTTAGGGCTTAATTTACATGACATGATCATGCAAATGCCTAACGAAGAGTTGAGGATTTATGTTGCACTAAGCAAACTACCTCGAAGTCCTATGGCTTGGTTATTTAGTTCTAAGGAAAGTTTTGCTGAAGTAGACTCAGGTTTTGCTGATGACGATGGCCGTGCTGCCCACCATGCTCCGAGCTCCTTGTTGTTGTAGTGGTTTAATTTTAGAAATCATAAATTAGAAGGTGAGAAAAGTGTTCGGGTTTAGAGAAAATCTTAAAATCCAGGTGTTTTTAATATTTTAATTAAACAAATCTTAAAGTTGATTATAACAATACCGGTTAAGATCCCACGGTTCCATCCTTCCGGCATCGTTATTTTTATCGGATTCACTTAGTCCAGATGAATTTGCTAAACTCAACTGAATGAGTTCCACACTTTCATTTAGACCTTGGGAAATCCCGTTAGCAACACGTAGGTTACATCATCTGAGGTATTCCCGATCATCCAACAAGACATTTTAATTTAGTTGTAGTTGTAGTTTTGTTATTCTGTTTGTGATTAAATTTTGAGTTGTTTTATATTTTGAAATGTTGTGGTGGTGAATTTTATCTTGTAATGACTTTTAATTTAGTTTTAGTTTCAGTTTTAGGGACTATCCTAAAGGTGTAGGTTTTCATGCAGACGATTGTTTATCATGCAAGAAAAGTAAGTGCGATGCGATTAAATAAATTGCGAGTAAAGTAAATTGCAATAAAATAAAAGCGTACCTGGAGGGTCTTCCCGTCATCCCAAGTCGCACTTAAAACACAGTTAGAATATTTAAGCATTTAAAGTAAGTTCCTGAGTAAAGCTAAGGAAGGGTTATGGTTTTCTACCAAGTTCCTAATCCTATAACTAGTCATTTCCTATGACATCTAGGTTCTTGTATTTTAGTTTGAGGACGATTTTCTTCATCGAAGAACAACTAAGTTCGATTGTTCTTATACATATCCTATCATATCGAGGAAGTGCTTAAGACGAATCTTAAACATCTTTTCAATATTTATAGGATTGTTTTAAGTCCAAGTGAATTTAATTATACAAATGAATTAATCGTCCGGAGTTCAAGTTTTGTTATCTTGCTCGATGAACTAGGACATTTGAATATCCTATAAGTGAAGTAACATTTCATTTAACACTCCTCTTAAGGGTTATGACATCATCTAGCTTTCGAGGGCAAATGGATGTTCAAGTGGTTCATGATTTAATTTTAGTTAATGGATTTAAGTTTGGAATAGTGTTCGAGTTGTTTTAGATTTATTTTGAATTTCTTTATGTCTTAAGTGATGTTATATTTAATTCAATTTAATTTAATTTAACTTAATTTAATTTAATGTGGTTTAATTTAATTTAATTTAATTTAAGTTAATTTAATATAATATGCTTCAGCTTAATTTAATTCAATTTGATTTAATTTAATTTGATTTAGTTTTAATTTAATTTAATTTAATTTAATGTAATTTAATTTAATTTAATTTAATTTAATTTGATTTAATTTGATTTAATTTAATATGTTTTAATTTAATTTAATTTAATTTAATTTAATTTAATTTGTTTTAATTTAATTTAATTTAATTTAATTTAATTTAATTTAATTTAATTTAATATTTTATTTTAAAAGGGTTTGCTTTAAATAATTTAACTTTAATTTAATTTAATGATTAAGTCTTTTAGCATTTTAAATCTTAAACTTGGATTATCATTTTAATTAGGAATTAAATATTATTGGGATGATTAATTTAGGGATTCTTAAATTAAAGAACAAATCTTTTCCTAATAATATCCCTATTTTAATAATTCAAAATTTATTATTCTTCCCAAATTTAAGTAATTATTTTATTAAGGTTTATTTTAATTATTTTTGAATTGTTTAATAAGTTTCTACAATTTAATTATTTAAATTTCAATCATCCAAATCAGATTAAGATCAAATATTTTACTCTTTCATTTTATTAAGCCTAAAGTTTTAATTAAGGGTTAAAATTTTAATTACCATTTTGCCCTTCAAGCTTAATAATTTCATAACTCACTAAATTGAGCTCAAATGAATTTGAAATTTTTATGTGACTTCACTCATATGTCAATAAAGACATTAGAGGAGAAAATGTGATTTTTCTGTATTTAATTTATTTATGTAATTATTTTTTGGTGGAAAATAGAGATTTCCAAGGAAAATTTAATAATATGACCAAGGGAAAGTTTCTGTCCTTAAGAAAATTATGGGACATTCCTAATGACCAGAGGACCACTTGAACCAATTTTGGTGATTTTTTAAGTTATATTCTTTTTATTATAATTATTTTGAGTTTTGGAGTATTAATTAATTTAAAAATAAAATAAAGTTTGAAAAATGAATTTTATATTTTTCAAAAATCTCTCTGATATCAAGGAAATCAGAGAATTAATTTTCATAATTTTATGATTTTTCTTTGATTTATTAGAATTATTTTAATAGAAATGCTAGAAAATACATTTTTTTTATTTTAAAATTACCCTAGGGCTTTAAAATTTAATAACTCATCATAGAGACCTAGGAAAAATATGGGTTTGTTCCTAAGTGACTAAAATTCAAAATGTGACATTTTGGTGAATTTTATTATTTTTGTAATTTTTATTATTTTTTTAATTATTAAAATATTAAAATAATACAAAAAATCAACTTTTTTAGAAAATTGAAATTTTTATTTTCTTAAATTCCTCTAATATCAAAGAGGCTCCAAAACCAATTTGGTGAATTTTTGAAAAGTATCTTTGAAAGTTATGAATTTTCAAAGTTTAAATTAGCTAAATGGCTTAATCAACCCATTTGATAGGGCTAACCAAACCCGATTGACTTCAAACTTTTATGGTGGGTTCCTCTCGATCCTAAAGGTCGAGTGGAGAATTGATTTCAAGTCAATTTGATGTATGATTAGCTCTAATTAATTAAGAACCTATTTAGAGTGTTTAAGCCAATTAGGGTTATTCCAAGTGAATTAATTCAAAAACTATTTTTTCTAGGGTCCTCTGGTCATAAGAAACATCAAAAAATTTTCCTAGAATTTATTTCACAACATGCTAATTATTGGATTTAAAATACTCAAAACGACGAACATGAATTTGAAAAATCAATAACTTCTCATAGGGATGGCCTACGACTTTGGAAAATTCAGGGAATGTTCCCAAATTCAGAAGCTTCAAAAGCCCTATGGTCTCATGCCATGGTGAATTTCCTATATGCATGGAGAATTAAA
>CM040438.1:44315498-44405837 GCA_022702705.1 Papilionanthe hookeriana x Papilionanthe teres
AGGTGGGAAGGATGTATATGCATCATTTATTAAATCAAATGTTAATTAACACGTAGCCTTTTATATAAATAGGTTTAATACATTTGAAATCAAATTATATTCGGCGTATTTTAGGAAATAATTATGTTAATTTTTTACTTAAATTCACATGAAGATGGCATTTAGACTTCATTAGTACCATTAACAGTCATTGTTTTGAATGCAAATTTGGACCACATCTGATTTGGCGTATTCTTCATAACACCTTTTATTTACATTTTCAAAATTTTAAATCAAACATTAAAATAAACTTTAAATACAAGCCAACGAAATATAATACCTTTACTGATTTACAGTCTATATCTATATATATAATTGATACTTAAAAATAATTTATTTAAAGCATATTTTCAATTTGTATTATTTTGGAGTATGCGAATCATTCAATAATCAAAATTATTCTTAGCAATTAACAAATTATACCAGCAAAATTATACTAGCCAAATTATACTAGCTACATGTTTTATAGTTTACAGCTCTATTTAAAAACAAAAAGATGATTTTCTTAATTAGCAAGCTAGTTATATATATACATTTTTATTAAACAAAGTGTTTAATAATGTAAAAGCTCCCTATTTTTTGAGATATTGCAAATATTCAATAAGTACTAAATATACTTAGAAATAAATAAATAAATAATAAATAATTAAATAATTAAATTCAATGTTACATTTTCAGAGAAATAGTAATGCTCCACTTGCCTGACTTTCAAGTTAGGATTGCGCACTCTCATTGATAATGCAGTACTAGAGACCAATATATGAGGTAACATCCATCAGATTATCAGAATAAATAGTTATACAAACATATTATGTTCTCAAAATAAGGAACTTTAATGATCATACAACTGATTATTCACATAATCCCATCAAACATTTTAAAAAAAAAGTGATAGAAAAGCACACCTTATCTAAAGAATAAGAATCACCAAATACACCATAAATTATCAACAATTTAAAATGTTAATTTAAAAGAAGAATAAAATATATTCATTTTAAAATCTTAAAAATATCATCAGCAATCAGAGAGACATTAACTAAAACAAATTTGATGCAGATTAAAGATGATCAACAACAAATACATTACATTGCACTTCCCAGGTCACCTAAAATTTTATATATTATCAAATATGAAAATACACACTATGTACACTTTAACATTAAGTATGGAATAAATACTAGACAGCATTTAAAAATTAAAAATAATTAAAGAAAAAAGGGACCTGAGCTGCCTTCAACAAACAATAAAACAACCCCTTCAAAGGATGAATGTCTTGTTGACATTAAATATTTAATAAATATAAAAGAACAAGAAGATTCACCTTGAAATTTTCTGAATCACAACACTGCAGAGTTAATGTTCACCAAAGGTGTTCTAAAAACAGCCCGAAAGTATTATGACAAATACATCAAAATAACACCTCAGAGAGCTGAAAGAAAAAAGAGAGAAGAAATTTAAAACATGCTTAATTTTTAATGAGAAAAAATCTTCAAAAATTAAATAAAAATATTTGTATCGGTTAAAAATAGAAAGAGAAATATGCAATATAGATCAGTTCTACTACGTTACAAATAAAGAGAACGAAGTCGAGCCGTCAAGCCTCGCTTTATCAAATTTAACCAGAACTGACTCTAAATCCACTCGTAAACATCAACTTAAAAAATGCTTAGTTAGAAGCTACGCATCAAACGCATCTGATAAATTGTGGGCTAAAAAATCAATAGCAGACAAGTAATAATGCCAGGTACAGCATCTATTGTTTGAACATTTAATATTCATTTGAAGCTTTGTCCATATACATAATCATTCAATAAAAATAATATATGCTTCTTCGTTGCTCCATTTTTTTGTCTTAATTTCCAATTCAATGAAATAATCAACTACTTGGGGTATAGGATTTACAATACCGGACTCAGTTCACTAATTCAGGGGCTAACATCTTTAATTTTGAAAATATATGGAGCAAACAAATATCAGGAGATGAGTAAAATGAAGAAAGGCGCAGAAAGTCTTGAGAATGTTGGCATAGGCTGGAAGGATAAAGAATGGCAAGTAGTTTCTTTTACAAAATGGATTCCACCTTAGCTAAGAGTTTTGAAATAAGTCAAAAGAGAAAAACTAGGAAGATTTACATACATAGCACTAAATTCTTATGTACTCATAAATCTAACACCTAAATTTTAATTTTTAACTATAAGCCACCTTACCTAGGCATGAAAATGTGTATTTTACTTTTTAAAGTTAAAGTGGCATGTTAGATATGAAAATTTCGGTTGGCATAAATGTAGTTATGCAAATAGACATTTTCATGCTCACTGCTTTATCTTGATGCTAAAGAAAGTTAAACATCCCATTCCCGCACAAAGAAATTCCCGTTTGAACTAGCTTCTACCAATTACATGCAAGGGGAAGAGGATTTCATGCAATGGAGTTCGTTGGGAAATGCAACACAAGGCCAACAACGTGTGATGAGTTGGCAAGATTCAAAACTTTACTCAAATTAACTTTTTTCATGACGGGCTTCAACAAGCAAACTATGAATAAAAGGGAGGTAACTGCTCACATTACGCTCACCATTATAACAGAAATTTCTTTTGCTTTCTTCTCCCCTGGCCCCTGGCCCTCCCAAGTGAGTGTGTACATAAAAAGGGAGTTGTGATTCTTCTAAAACTAAATTTTCACCTTTAAATTGAAATTATACACCTTCACCTGCCCAATTTTTACGTATTCTACACGCCAAACTTTAATATTACAGAAATCGCACCCAAAAACCTTCTATTATCAAGAAATGCACTTCAAAAGGAAGAAGAAGATGAATTAGAGGAAGATTGCCGAGGAATCCAAGAAAGAGAGTGGAGACAACTGAAGCGTGAGTAGAAGAAAAGAACAGGGAGGGGCGATGGGTAACGAGAGATAGAAAATCAAAGCAGCCTCTTTTATTTCTTCTAAGACGGATGTTTATTTTTTAAACATAGCTATGTTTTGTTTTCTCTCCTCTTGTTCTCAATGTGATGAGGCCAAGAAAGGGAAGAAGACATTAGAGGCAGAGAAAACGCTGAAATCAGGAAATGGTTAAAAAAATAACCAATCTCCTTCCCTGTCCAATATGTGGAAGAAGAAGACAATAGGGGCAGAAAAAACGAACAAGCTTCATTCCCTGTCAAGTATTTGTTTTTGGCTTTGCTGCATTGCGTTGCGGCTTTGGAACATCACTACTGCTATCTCCGCAGCCAACGAACACAAGCTTCTTTCCTGCGTATTTTTAAAAATCAAATAAATATTTTTAAAAAAATATTTTTAAAAAAATGTTCTCTCTTTCATGGATTCCTCTAATTCAACACCGAAATGCTTGAAAGTGAAATATTTTTTAAAAAATATGATATGCTTTTCCCTTCCCCTTCTACAAATCTAACATTTCAAGCCTCTCCTTCCACTCAATTAAAATCACATAAATACAAATTTCAATTTCATTCTCAACCATTTTCGCCAATGATTCAAGATGAATGCCAACCACTTGTGCAAATAGCATCTTCGTCCCGTCTATCATTTTGAAAGGCACCATTCAACCTTCTTATTCATAAAACTAAAGTCTATGACCATTGACTTGAAAGATTGTAACGCCACTTTGGGTTTATATAAGGCTGTGGGAACCATATTGTTTGTTGGGCAATAATACACTACTCCAATCCCCTCGACACCCCCCCCCCCCCCCCAAAACAAAACAAGTTTTCTTTAGGATATCAACTTAAAATTGTTCTCTTTTTCTGGAAAAAAAAATAATACTACCCTTCCACCCCCTATCTTCTGTAGCAAGGAACAGAGCCTAGAAATATGGGCAATACTTTGTGAATACTCATGGTTCTACCATTCTATATTGCTATCAGGTTTGTCAAGTGAGAAAATTTGATAAGATTCTTGAAAAGTCGAGGTTAATAACAAAGTGCATATTATATTACTATCGATTCGCATCAACCCCTCAAGGTTCAGTTGGGACTCCTTAACAGTTGGTAGCACAATCCTAATCGAATGAAATTTTTTACCCTATGTTGTTGATATTAAGGCCGTGATGGATGTCAGTTTATTTACAAGTGTTTGGCCGATCTTTTTGATGGCTTAACAGGAAAAAAATTGACAGACTTGTTATTCAACTTGAGCATATAAGTGTTCTGTCTACTATAATGGATGACATTCATATCCGACAACCAAGATCTATCCAGGAGTATATGGGCTATATATCTATATGAAGTATGTCACATCATTCATCATCTTCATAGCTTCTCATTTTAATCGGCACCATATTCCTAATAATAATCGAAAGTAATATGTTATTCGTACAACTCACTTTGGATGAGACTTAATCATCATGTCAGCCCTTGGTAGTACTTGGGAGTATAAAATATTCATGGTCCTACCTCCATCAATCATTAATTTATATTTTTATAGGTAACATACATGTTGAAGATGTTTATTCACTTTCAGTATTCAAATTTATTTTGTTTTACAGCCAAACACCTCATCACACTAATAGGGTGCTCAATCAAACCTAACAAATCATCATCAAAAAGTGGTTTGTCATCTATGATCTCCCTCACATTCTCATCCTCCAAATCATGATCTTTCTCTACAAATAAGATCTGAGATCTGCACCAGTGAACCCTTAAGATATTCAAAACAAGTGGCTTTTGTTATTCTGAGAACTGGAGTTAATAATAACTAGTCTGAAAATTAAGATCTAACACTAAGCCTTGATGAGAATGGGAACTAGATTGAGCTCTAGCCCTAAACATGGATGACAACTTTCGTAATATTATCAATTAAATGCACATGCAGTCATTTACAAACGGTGCCCTTGACACACTACAACTCAAGAAAAAAAAAAAGGACAATCACTAGAGCAGATAAAAACTAGAAAGCATACTATTTAAAGAAAAAGATTAAAAGGAATAAAATGCTCTGAAACAAAAACGTCATAGGAAAGTTTCAAGATTTACATTTAATAGGCAAAGTACTTAGCACAAGAAGGTAGAATAAGAAGTTTATCAAGAAAATGCATTAGACTCTACCAGGAAAACTACACTGCCAACTTCAAAGAAATGATAGACTTGGTTGCAAGCAGAAAACCACGTCATTCGTCATCCTCTTCCTCTTGATTGTTCATATGATTGATCTTTTGTGCACGATACATCTCAGCAACCTAGCAAAGAAAATTTTGCAATCTCCATAAGGAATAGGCCCACGACAATAAAGCTGGCCAGCTTAAATGACATCAAACAAATACCTGCTCGGATGTTGTGGCTTGTTCTGGGTTTTTGTCGTCTCGGACATGTTGTAGACGAGGAAATCGCAGAGAAATACCCTAAATGTATTTCAAAATAAAAAACTATATTGATGCAATTTTATTAAATTTTGGAAAACTAAAGCATGCTCCACCAAAAATAGAAAAATGAAAAAAGAGAGCATTTCAGAACCTTATTTGGATCCACAATGCCAGAAGCAGCACGATGAACAGGACTAATGCTCAAATCCGCTGCCTTTACTACCCAAACCTTGAAAAAAATGAAAATATCAATCAATGAAAATTTCAGTGGCAAAATAGAATCAAGTATCAAAACTACAAAAAGGAATGAGCATAGTAATGAGCATTAAAACAATTATCTTCAAACATCCACCATAATAAACAATATGCACAAATAGAACATCTCACAGCTCTAAATGTTTTTTGTCAGTACTTGTAGCAGTGTCACGGACTCTAGCAAGAATCTGGCATCCTATATAGGTAGTTACATCTAAGAGTTAGGGCTGATCGACTTGTAAAAAAAAAATGTGAAGCCTACACTTTATCTACGAATGAAGGTTTTTGCAATGATCCATTCAGTTGGGACGAGCCTATTTACCACCGGAAAAGGGTAAAATTTCCAGTTCATCTACATAGGATGGTTCTTTGTAACGATCAAATCGACTGAAATCAAATGTTTTTATTGAAGCAAGAAGAAGGAATCACAAGAATAAGTTGGTTACTTAAGTGCTAATTTATTGATTACAATTTGATAAGCCAAAAAGATCAGGAAGTGGAAAGAAGTTTCTGATAGGAACTGTCATCCCTGATCCACTAAAAAAAATAATAGTAACGACTACAATGAAAATTCCACAAATAAATGCAAAATAAAAAAAGATTCGCAATCTTTCAGTTGCTACACTTTCATGTCATTTACCTAGCCCCATGCCCAACCCCGTATCATGAAGAATGTTTTAAACCAAATGGGCAATCTAGAAAAACTGTAATTTGAAATAGGCATGTAAATATACAACAAATAATACCACTTTAATAATACATCGCTATAAGCGTCTTACCGTGCTGGTATCGCGGGATCGTGATACTACTGCGATCATAGTAAACTGAACTGAGAGGTCCTTCTTATTTTGTTCTTCCACATCTCCTACATCTTTCCCTCTTTGTTTCCTTCCTTTCTAGTCCTTTCCTATTTTCTTAATTTCCTATTAGGATTTTTTTCTATTGGGAGTTCGGGAGAGCTTCTTCATTCATAATAACTCCTTTAAAAGCAGCTTCAGAATAAACAAGACTTCCAGAGCATAGGAGCGGCCATGTAGGTGTGGGAGAAAAGCTCGATACCATTCAAGATTTATGTGAAGGAACGTTTGTATAATTATGTGTTGCTATCAAGGAGTAAATGGAACTTTGTCATAGTTGGTGATGGCATGAATAGAACCATTGTCATGGCAACCGGAACAGCGTTGATGGAAGGACAGCTTCCAAGTCTATGACTTTAAGGTCTCTGCTCAGAGTGAAGATTGAAAGTATTTGAATTCTCTTCCATGCATAAAGCTCTTAATTTTTTTTATTAAATCCTATTTGCATGCATTTTCTGTCAGCTATCGAGGGGAGAGAATTCATTGCAATAGAATGTTGACCTTTCGAAGGTGCCTCCAAGGAGCTCGTCAGGGTGTCAAATCCGCTCAACCTCAAAGCAAAATCTCTCTTTAAGGAGTTATTATCCAAAGGAATCAAATGTTTGGATGTTGTTTTAATCCATTCCTACACTTAACCTCACCACGAAAACATGAGGGAAAAAAAATTAGCTTTGAACATGGGTTTCAGGCATGCTTCACTGTCTTCTTACTTTATTCTAATGATTTGTGCAGTACCTCGAGGTCTGACAGCTAGTATCAATGCTTACTTAACTTCGATCATCAAAGAGTACTTAACTGGTTTCATGTCTAGATTTTAGGGTGGGCATAGAGAAGGTGAATATGCTATTCAAGCTATCAGATGGCAGTCTGGCTTCGAAGCAAAGATTTTCAAGCCATAAAGACATTCTTTCAAGGCCTTCCAGAGGAGTCATCGCTATTCTCAATCTTCGCGCTCTAAACATCGAAACCTTTGATCAGAGTTTTAGTGGAGGTGGATGACAGAGATAGAGGACAAGGTAAAGAATACCAGCAGGGCATTTTGGACTTTTGCATTCTGAAACATCAGAATGACGATCCCAAATAGCGGAACGAAAGACCAAACTCGTGACTCCAAAACGGCGAAAAATAACGTAGCAGCTAAAGAGATTTTGGAGAAGATGATATGCCAAACAAACGACGGGTGTTCTCTCAACTTCATTTGTGTCGCCACGAAGGCCAACCACCCTTTCAAACAAGGCCATTTTAATAAGGGTTTCAACTTTTAGTTCTCTAATTTGATGAATTTAAAAGTGTTTTCTCTTAAAGTTGTTCTCCGGAACGTTGCATCATTTCTTTTTGCAAGTGATGCGTATGTATCTCGCTAAGAAAAAGGTGATGGAAGCCCCTCGCCGCCCATATATCATTGTATCGCCGTCTGACCTGCTGATTTTCAGTCGAGCAGCCGTTCAAGCTGTTATTTCAGCAGGAAACTGTCGTTTCTCCCTTCTTGCTAGCTTTCGAGACACCCATACCATGTTGAATTGTCGTTGGATTGCTGTTTGCAGCTGGAACAGCCGTTGATCGATGCCAAACTGCTGTCAAACAGCCGACTTGTCCCCGTAATCCACTCCAAAAGACGTCAAACTCGCATGTTACCTTTCCCTTGCCATTCCCAATCACCTCCCCTCAAAACCAGCTTCCTGAATATCATCTAGGAGCCCAAGATCAGTATCATTTGGTATCCGAACCCGGCAAGCCCTAGATTTTTTTAGAGTTTTATCTTTTTTATCCCAATCCAAATTTCCAAAAAAGAAAAGAAAAATCTCACCATTCTCATATCCTTCCCAACACAGTTCCTAGGCCTAATCCTAAATTTTTAAAATTCAATTTTCTACCTCCAACAAAATTTCACCGACACCTACCACGAAAATCTAAGCCCACAGCCAACTTCGAATCACAATCCTACATCCCCCAGAAACCTGATAGGCAGAAAAGGACACAATGTCTCCTAAGAGAAATCGGCAAGGAGGTGTTCAGAAGCTTACAATGGAAGACAACGCAAAAAGAAATTTGCCTTTTGCAATAGAGGCTTGATGCCTGTGAGAGGAGAAAATCTAGTGAGACCATCTATAGCCACAACAGTGATTCGTTACATCGAGAGGAGGAAGCGAGTCACTTCCACCATGCAATTTTCAGTGAGGAAGGGCCACTACCTCGATTCAACATGTAATAATAGCGGAGAAGCCATGACCTTGGAGTGAAATTGGATTTACCGGATTTCGACGTCCACATGAACCCATATGAGTTTATTGAGTGGCTTCTAAAAATCGATCAAACATTTGAGTACAATGATGTTCCACATGACAAGAGAGTTAAACTGATAATTGTGGTGGGAAAGCCTGAAGCAACTTCAATAATGTGAAGGAAAAAATAAAATTGCTACCTAGTCTAAAATGAAATCAGAGATGCAACGCAAATACCTCCCTATATTATCGGCAGGATCTGTTTATAAGAGTCTATCACCTGCACCAGAGAGATTCTTTTGTACATGAGTACATAGATGAGTTCGAGTAACTTATGTTGAAGTGTGGGCTAGTGGAGCTCGAAGAGAACACCATAGCTCAAAATATAAAGAGATTGGGATCGCCCATTAACAATGCGGTATAGTTGCAGCCTTATTGAACATTACAAGATTTCTAGACCTTAGCTCTAAAGGTGGAGAGACAACACAGAAGTATCAGGTCCACGCCACCCTTCAAACAAGATTCAATCACCAAATCAAACAAAAAGAGTAAACCCAATGCAACACCCAAGCCGACCCAACCAAAAGAAAATCTAATTCAGAGTAGAAAACAGGTGAGAGCCAACCAACACTACCAAATTTGCCCCAGCCAGAAAATGTGTCGAGTGTCACAATTTTGGGCATAGTTCATCAGATTGCCCAAGTAAGAATACAATATCTTTCACTGAGCAGGGAGCAGCTGAAGAACGAGACATTGACATAGGAGATGATGAAGACATCAAAGATGAGTTTCAATTTTAAATCGACGGGAGAGATGCTAGTGATTCAAGTTGAGCCCATGAGAGAGACTCCAATTAGATTAACATTGGTTATTCTAGAAGATAACGAATCTGATGAACTGATATCTAAAAAGGGATATCCCCTGTTGAAGGAATTGCCACATATCATGATTGACACTTTACCTATTGAGTGTTTACCACTTGAAAGAATCTAGCATGCCACAGATTTCAATCCATAGTTAGTTCTCCATTCATACATTTTATATCAGATATGCCCAATCAAGCATGAGTGAAAAATACAGGTCACATATTTAATGGCAAGAGACTTAGTTAATGAGAGTGCCCTTTTATGTGCAGTTTCATCTCAAGTAGTGCCAAGGAAGGAGAATTATTTATTCTATTAGGATATACTTTGGAAGGACGTATGTGCTTTGGAGTTACCTGAAGTAAACGTGAGCATAGACTTTGCAGTGGAACTAGCTCAGAATCAACAATGTGATGACTTTATTATGTTGATGAAAGATCGATCCTAGAAGCCTCTAGGAAGAAGATGAAGCTCCTCCTACCTAGAGAGAATGGCGCGGGAGCGTCTTACCGTGCGATCACGAGAGAGAGGGCCAAGGGATCTCGTTTTCATTTTCATTTTTATTTCTTATTTTCTACAAGTTTCATTCTTTCATTTCCTTTCTTTCTAGTCATTTTCTATTTTTTTATTTTCTAATTAGGAAGTTTTCTATTGAGAGATTTTATGTGTTGGGGTTTTGAAGTTTAAGTTTTCTGATTTGATGAATTGAGAAGTATTTCCTCCGAAATTTGCTCTCCAGAATATTATATCATTTTATTTTGCAAGAGACGTGCCTTTATCTTAATTAGGAACAGCTCGTGGAACCCCTTGCCACCCATATATCGCCGGATCACCATCCGACCTGCTGGTTTTCAGCCGAACAGCCATCCAAGCTGCAGTTTCAGCAGGAAACCACCATTTTTATCCCCTCCAGTTCGCTGTCCAGCCACCTGTTCCTCGTCGAATTGCCATTCGATCTCTGTTTTCAGCCGGAATAGAATAGTCGCCAATCGACGCCAAACTGCTGTCCAACAGCCGGCTTATCCCTGTAATCCGCTCCGAACGCCGTCAAACTTGCATATTACCCTTCCCTTGCCATTCCCCACTCACCTCCCCTCCAAACCCACTTACTGAATACCATCAAGGAGCACTAGATGGGTATCATAAAAGGTGCAAAGAATTTGGGGTCACAACTAGTCATGCAAAAAAGTGATAAAGCGTGGCGATTCCTGGACATCAAATGGCATATTTTTTTACCAAAACGAACAACTTTGGAATGGCTACAGTCAATTGTCAAAAGTTTGGAGAACTTTATACATAAGCTAAATTTCATGTCATTGATGTTGATACTTTGTTTAAGGTTCTCTTGAGTCAGTCGGGACTACGAGTCCGGCATGGTTTTGTCTAACTTTGTATCAATGCATGTATTTAAAGAATTGGAAAGAATTCATGATTCAATATTCAACTTTCCACGATCCAGAAAAACAAATCTATGAGGTTGCCAAATATTTAATTCTGAAAAAACCCAAGCCACCACAACCTTTCAAAATTATGGCATCAACTTCAAAAACTGTATGAAAAAACCAAATAAGATGAGGATTAAAACAATATTAAAAAAGGAAGGTAGCACCGACTAATGCTAAAAGAAATTATACACCACCTAAATTGAAAGAGTTGCTCCTCACTTGGGAAGTGATACAAAAGAAGAGGATGATGCTCCTAAAAAGCTCGAGTGAAAATATGGGCTTTCAGCTAAAGAAAATTAAAAGACTGAAAATTCCCAATCACATTATGATTTTCAATCTACTTATGAAAGTAAGGTTCAATATGTTTCTTCAAGGAGAATGGCCAATCTATCAGTATCAAAAATACATTCATCATTATGTCTATCCCTCAACATTTTAAAGAATTGAAGACATTTTATGTGCATCAAATGCTAAAAAACCGTGGACCAATAAATTTATTATACAAGTCTGCAGAGTACTAAGGGCAGAATTTCATAGCACCTACAATAATGCATGTATCTTATTACCTGAGGATTCAAAAAAATAATGCACAATCAGAAAGTTCATTCTAGGATCAGTAAACAACAAACTTGAAATTTTAAAATGATTTGAAGACAAAAATGTCTACATGTATCATGAAGAAGTGAAAGGTCATGCCACTAGAGGCCTTGGATTTATCTCCTTAAGTATCCACAATAGCAAAAAGTGTGATTGAAATTAAATTTAATGATGAAGATCATTTTTACTAACTCGACCTTACAAACAACCAAAGCATAAATTAAGCAATCATTTGGAGAGCTTAAAGACGATAGGCAAACTGCCATGATGGACGATTTAAAATACTTAGTTTGAAATTTCAGAAAGACCCTTTGCCTGATTTTCATCAATGCTCTCATTTATGAAAATAAAAGTGAAATAAAAGAGCTACTTTGTAATTCATGAATTTCTTTACCTAGACATCTAAATGCCCGATAACCCTTGATATAACAATTCACAGACTAGACATTAATCTGAAAGCAAAGCTTGTTAAACAAGCTCTGACGAAAATAAGACTTGAGATCAAGAAATGGGTAACTATATAAAACAAAAAGCTCATCAAAACAAAAAAATATTTTAGAAGAAAATATGTCGTTTAGATCACCAACATTATACCCATGAAAAAAAGTCAAATTCACGTGTATGACTTCCATGAGTTTATAGAACATTTCCCGAAGATAACTTTTTCAATAATAAAATTGTTGGCAGACAACATTTCAAACTATGACATTCTCATTTACGGACAGATCGTCAAGATCCGCATATGAGAATCATATACGATTCAAGACAGATTGGCAGGTTTTGTTATACTAACATGTCTTTCGGTTCAAAGAAGGTTGAAGCTACTTATGAAAGAGCCATAACATGCATCTTTCAAGACATTATTCACCAAAAAGTAGAATGTTTGTTCATGATATTGTTGTCAAAAGCAAAAACCACAATGATCATCATCTTGATGTTCTAAAGATCATACTCAAAAGATATAAAAAGTTCGATCTTAAGATGAAGCCTCTTAAATATGTGAGATATTTGAAAAAAAAAATTTATCAGGTACCTCATACATCATTGAAAAATTGAAGTTTGTTTCAATAAAATCAAAGTTTTTGTGAACACACAATCAGCGAAGCTTCATCATTAGTTTTATTCTCTGCAAGGACAACTTATGTTCATTCGATGATTTATATCAACTGTATCAGGAAGAGATCAACCTATTGCAAAGTTGAAGAGCAATGTTTGCTTCAACTGGGGTCAAGAACACGAAGAAACCTTTGATAGTATTGTTAATAATAAGCATTCTTTTAAAATCTCACTTTGAAGGCTAATTATTTATACTGGAAGTGAAGCTTTCCTCCAGTGCATTCAAGCTAGCTTGAAGCCAAATTATCTTGTTTTGAAGTTCAAACCTCTCCCTTTACTTTGAAGCACTAATAACTCACAATTTATCAAGACTATATATAAACAAAGAATCACATTCCAAGCACGGGTTACAATTCCTTATCCAAAAAATAAAACTGAGACTTCATAGAATATGCTTTGCCGCTAAATGAATAAGTCTCCCATATAACTGCTTCACTTTTTCCTGCAATGAATTTCTTGAAAACAATGTTTAACATTTTGTAGTCCTAACACAGAATCTTATTTCTTTATGTGCAGTTACAACAAAAAAAAACTATGCATTCCTTATTAAAAAATAAATCTGAAACTCTTAAGCACTCCATTAATACGAATATTTGCATTGGCTTTTGCTTTTATTCTTTATTTTTTTACTATGGACACGTGGAAAGTCACGTAAAACTATATCCAATGAATAATTTAATTCATTTCATGTTGATCACTTTTATTTTGCGTAAAATTCACAAAACTATACATTGGAGATGAACTTTGACATACAATGTACATACAATTAGTCAAAGCCCATTTTTTTTCTAAATAACTTATTATTTACTACTTAAAGCTCATATATCTTCATTATTCGATAAAGAATAACTAAATATAATTGCAGGAAGCTTACAATTTATGCTTTTGAACTTACACTTCACTTAGCTTTTCATACTTTTGCACTTAACTCTTTCAAACTCCCAGTTTTTAAGTCATTATGCATGCGCAATTAAATTATCACATGAATCCCTCCAGCTGGTCTGTGTGATGGTGCCAGCCAGAAGACCGTATGAGCAAAATTGAGCTTGGACCCCTGTATGCACTTGCATCAAAGAGTGTTGAGATGGAGGGAGGTTGGTGTAGAGATTGTATCAAATATAAGATTGGCAATTCATATCAATCTTTAACCTCATCTCTGAAAAAGATGGTTAAGGTAAGTTCATGAGAATAGTATAAAGGAAAAGGTTATCCCTTGTCCCCAATTACTTTATAATAGCAAGAACGAAGAGTTGTTCAACTGAACATCTATTATCTACTGATCAAAATAATGAATGTGCCAAGATGAATTTACACTTGTAATATATCTTCAATAATCAGTTTTCCATTATATGTTAGCATCTTTGTGTCCATAAAGAGGTATGATTAAAGATTAAAACAGCTAATCAAAATAATCATAGGTCTGATACAAAGTTAATAATTGCAGAGATTTAGAAAACACAAATAATGCAGATTAGAAAATTAAAAAACAGAAAAAAGAACGCACAACACACAATATAGGCTTTTTAAATGCACGGTTAATGGTTCACAACACCTAACATTTTCGGCGATCATTCTTGGACTTTATATAGAAAATGTAGAGAAAATGTCAAAATGGTTCCCAACTCTTATGGGGACCATTTTAATCCTACGGTCTATAAAAGTACTAAATTAATCCCTAGATACTTTTAATGTGGGCTAAAATAGTCCCCGGTCTCTTTTAAAGGAAGAACAATTGCAACCCGCATTAAAGGAACCTGGCCACTAGTTTAATACAATAGACTGGTTAAAATGGCTTCTTTATATAGAGAAATATTTTGGCACTTTTCTCAAAATGAAAAACATCAAAGCAACAAAATTATGTTACTGAAAAAATAAAATAAAATAAAACCATGTAATAGCATATCCAAATACCTCTGCAGGTTCGAACCAGACATCAGGATTCAATGAATCAGCTACTCTGTAGTATGGCTGAAATGAGATGTAAGCCAGATATCACACGATTACAAAAAAAAACAGAAACAAGTAGTATGACGCACTACAATATGACATTAAAAAATTACTTTTGGTTTTGGAATAACTTTACTTCCAAGACTTTTGGACCTCTCTTCAAGCTGCAATTCAGAAAATCCAGTACCTGGAGAATATATAAATGATTACTTCGTCAAGATCAAAAAGAAAGTTGGCAATGAAACAATTAACCTATATGAAGAAAAAACCTCTCACCAATGTTACATATGCTTTGGTATTCATCATTTTGTTCATCATAGCAAGCAAGAAGAAAAGAACCATAAACACCTGCCCCATTGCAAGGAAATCAAGTGAAAATTTTAACTGAGCAAAAATAAATAAATAAATAAAATAAAATAAAAAATAACCGTACATATTTTGTTCAGAAATACAATATTGAACTAAGAGAAACCAATGTACCAATATTGGAGGAAGAAATGTTAAGCTGGAAAAATTCATTCAATAGAGGGTCAATTGCAGTATTATGCAAATAGGTACCTGTGCGTTTTCCACGGCCATGGAAGGCAGCAATGGGCACCAGATCTAAAGTGTCTCCTACACTGCATCAATGAATAACTTCACAGATGGAAAAAACAAAAATAACTTGTTAAAGGAAACAAAAAAAAAAAAAAAAAAAAACCCTTGAAAATAGGAGTTTGCATTCATGAACATGGTTTGCAACAAAATTGTTCATCTGGCAACATATAAAAACTCAGCAACCAAGTTAATCTTCACCTACAAGAAAGTAGGCAGAATAGAATGTATAATAAGCTTGACTTGTCATGTGCTTGTAGAAGAGAAATGGTATCAGAAAGAAGGGAGATAGATCCCTAATCAAACCAAGTCCATTACAACAACACGTGATTGATAAAAACTGCATTAAGATTCCATGTATGTTAGTTAGGCAAATAATCACATTTTCCTATTGATGTTTCTTTACAAAAATAGTTGGCCTATAGTCAACCGTCTCATGTGTGTATTAAAATTAGGGCTGTCAAAATGGCTCGTGGTTCGCGAACAGCTCGTGTTCAGCTCGTGAAGAAGCTCGTGTTCGGCTCGTTCGCTAAGTTAACAAGCTTTAACGAGCCGAACACAAATAAAGATTTGTTCGTTCGTGTTCGGCTCGTTTTGGCTCGAAATAGTATTCATCAATTATATATATATATATATATATATACACACATATATATATATATATATATATACATATATATTGATGAGCAATATTTTTAAAAAATTTTAAAGATTTATAATCAATTAAAATTATTAATTAAGTAAATAGAATAGAAATTATTAAATTAGATTCAAATGATACTTTAATGTAAATAATAATTCTTAAATCTTGCCCCAACCCTTAACATTTTATGGTTACGTGATTAGGTTGTCAAAACGACTCTTTGTTCGTGAACAGCTCGTGTTCGGTTCGCTAAGCAAACGAGTCGAACACGAACACACTTTCTGGGCTCGAGATATAAACGAGCGAAACACGAGCTGAGCCTGGGCTCGCTCGTGTTCGGCTCATTTACACCCCTAATTAAAATCCATGCCCATTAAAGGCACCACCATGTATCAAATGCGAATCATCCTTCTCATCGCAAAATAGCAAGAACAGGTCTTAATTATTTTAAAGATAATTTTACATACGTGGCACACAATTCTTATGTGTTTACATATCTCACACCTAAACTTTCATATTTACATAAATAGCACTTCAGTGTTGTTTCACTTTAAAAAAAATGATAACAGTACTATTTTTTATGTGATATTAAAAATTTGAATGATATGCATGTGAATATGAAATTTTATGTGTAAGATATGAAAATACATAAGAATTGTGTGCTATGTACGTAAATGCCCTTCTTGTAAATCTTGCAAGGTGGTTATATTACCCTGATGCTTGAATCAATTGCAGTTGTAGTCTTTCTTATGTTATATCCACACAACTTAAAGCTGAACATCATCTCAAACGTATTAACATCTATTTCAATTTATTAATCGGCACAATGCTGCGTGGAGTGGATTCAAAACTCCACTGCCAAATCATTCTATCAAGCAGCATCAAAGCTCCACGTTAACACTCATCAGCCTTATATTATTTGCTAATTAAATTAAAGAATATCATTGTTTCATCCAGGAAAAAAAAAATCACAATATGGTGAAGATAACAATATGCTACAAAGCCTATTCCTGTCTGTGAAGATAAAACTATTCGTTCCCAAAAACAACCCAAATCTAACGCCTCAAGCCATACATTATCCATATCCAGTTTGAGATACAAAAATTGTGATAAAGAGACCAAGCACTTAATATTGATTTGTATCTGCTAACCTTCACATCTGCTCCACCATTGATCCAGTCAAAAGCAAAAATATCGACGAAGGGCAGCCGTAGTATCCCACAAATTCTTATCAAAACACATGAATAAATAATGCTCAATTGTTGCCCAGTTCACAAAATCAGATTCCACCAAAGCATTCAGAATAGTAAAATTATCAAGAAAGGTTCCCCGCAATTAGTTCGATCCAACACGAAAAAGCTGAGGGCAGCAAATAAAAATGACATGGGGCTTACCTGACGCAGCCCTGCAGTGGTGGATGGCTGGACCGGCAGGTCTAACCAAGGGGTCTCTCGGCCCAGGGTACTTGTCGCCCAAAAGAAGAAGATCCTTCCTTTCAAACCCCCGCCTTTCTTTCCTAGCTCTATTCATGTCTCATTCTAGGCCTTCCTATTCGATCCATTTTCTTTCCTATTAATTTCTATTCCTATCTACTATCATCTATTATATATATATATATATATATATATATATATATATATATATATATATATATATATATATATATATATATATATATATATATATATATATATATATATATATATATATATATATATTGATTTGCTTGCATTAGAGGTGGTTGTGACTTATCTCTAATTTTCAAATTTCTGCCTTTGGCATTTCTCCCTTCCGATTGTTGCATCCGACGGTGAGAAAGTGCTCCGACTATAACTCATCCAAGGAGGTGACTACCTTGCTTGCTCCTTCCCCGTCCTGCTACCGCACGCCACTCCAACTCCTTCCTGTTGCAGTTTGCCTCCTCCAACTGTTCCCCTACTGTCATCAGCCACTCCAGCTCCCTATTGTTGTTCGCCGTCTCCTGCAGTTATCGTGCTGTTGTTCGCCGCCTCTAGCTGATGTCCTGCTGCCGCCAAACACTCCAGCTCCTTCCAGTTGTTGCTCATCACCTTCAACAGCCATCCTGCAGGCACTAGTCACTCCAGCATCCTCCTACTGTTGCTAACTACCACCAGCATCTGTCCCACTGTCGCTAGCCATTTTCAGTCGTACCAGACCTGCTGAGCTTCACTTCAGGCCATCCAAACCCGCCACAACACATCTCCAACCCTTCCAACTGCCACAGCACCTCTTCCCAAGCCTTCCAACCATTGTCACATCCTCCCAAACAGCCCAAGCAGGCGTACCAGCTGGTGTCCACTCCACTGCTTTCATCCTAGAGGGTTGTTTCGTGTTTGTATTGTTTTATATTGAAGAGTCGTCATTATAACCTTTGAATTTCAATAATAAATATTTCAGTTATGCCATGATTTGGGTTAACTCCAATATCGATTGGTATTAGAGTTAACCTAACGCTAATCCTATCATAGGATTTCTAGCATCCATTAATATTCAACCCTATCTTCACCTAAAATTTTTCTACACCTACCCACACCCAAAACCTAGTCATGTCACCAAGGAGATAATCGTCGGAAGCCTGATCAAGGGGAAAAGACACGATGCCGAGTATGAGAAATTCACAAAGAGGTGCCAAAGGGATTTCTAGGGAGTATATGTAGTGGGAAATCCACCGACTACAACAGATGCTTGCCACATTGGATGGGTCACCCATAGGCAGAATGGTGACTTATTAGATTGAAGAAATGGAGTGAAACTCTTTCATCATGTGGATTCCAAGAATAAAGAACATCTTCCTCAAAGATGTGACCTGAAATATCTGAGAATTCCAAATTTTGAAGTACAAGTAGATTTGTCATATTTCGACTCCCACATAGATCAGAACAAATTCGTCTGAGTGACTTTGAACCTTGGAATATGTCTTAACTGCTACGACATCCCATCGGACATAATGATGAAACTAGTAGCCAGCAAGCTAAAGAAAAATGCATTATTGTGGTGGCAAAATCTGAAATACTTACGCGAGCGAGAAGAAAAATATAAAATTACTACCTAGTCCAAGATAAAAAGGGAGATGCAGCGCTAATTCCTACCGCTCACTACAGACCAGATGTTTAAAACCCAGCTTCAAAAGAGGAGAGACTACGTCGTTGGGCGACCACCACATCTTATATGCAGGGTCCTAGGATCTTATAAGCAGAGGAATATCCAAGCTGACCCAGCCTGAGGAGACACTAGTTGGAGAACAAAGGGCACCAATCCGCATTCTCAAATCCTTCCCAACCAGGAAGTGTTTCAAAGGCCACTAATTTTGCATATTGAAGTAAATTGCACAACCAGCGGATGATATATTTCACTGAACATGAAGTTGTTGAGGAAAGGTATAATGACATAGTAGACATTGAAGAAGAAGATGACACAAAGGAATAACATCTTTCAACTGATAAGGAAAAGATGTGCTAAGCCCATGAGAGAGACTTTAACCGAATTAACAATGATTGTCCAAGATAGTCTTGAGTTCGAGGAACCAACACTTGAGGCATGGCAACCCATCATGCCAAGAATTAGGCCCTTTTGTGCCACGTTTGTAAGATTATATGGAGTTATTTGAACTTGCATGAGACTTGCAGTGAACTCAACAGTTCGCTTGCAAGCGAAAAAGAAAAAAATCACCTCACTACCACTAGAACATTTCGCCTTAGAAACCCTCAAAATAAAGTATGAACTAAGAAAACATGAATAAAAAATAAACTGAAGACCCCACAAATTTATAGGAAAAACAACTCATTTTGTGGACACCACCATGCAAAAATACAAAACATATATAGACAAAATCATGAAAGCTTTGAAAGACAATGAATTCCAATTTGCCAAATACATAATCGGATCCACAACATGTGCATATATACGAACAAAATGTGAATGTTTCATTCAAAATGAAATATTGTGCATAGGCTTTGATAAACGCGCCAACATCTAAGCATAAAATCAAAATGTTACATGTCCTGAAACAAATTAATCCATCCTTATGTACTACAGTAAACATGCTAAATATTGAGTCAGAGGATAAAATCAAATTAGCTTTGCCCCAAAAACATGCAGAAGCGAGTGTGATTACTTCGAAATTCATAACTATTCTTCAAACACAAATTCAAATCATAACATATTATATGCACACTCCGAAAAAGCTAACATTCCTATAAAGAAAGGTTGTTAGTCTCAATTTTTATGTCCGACCTTTCTTGCCACAAGCTCCATAGTCGAAAAGACTTATGACTCATAACAAATATCTACATAAAAAATGTCCAAACTCGAAAGATATATTAAACATGCAAATCAAATCCTATATGAGGAAGCAAACAAAATCAACAAGGGCCAAATGAAACAAAATAAAATAAATAAAATGATCTCCATGAAGGCCTAGTTGATAGAAAATATCAACCGATAGAAATCTTATTATCAAAAATTGCCTAAAATTCCAAAAGTAAATTGCTTAAAGCTTAAATTTCGATAAAAATATAAATTTAAAAAAGTGGCAAAATATGAAAAATATTTAAGTGAAATATACTCTTCTTAACCTTAAAGCAACAATAATACACCTTCCATAACAATTTGACGAGGAAAGTAAGTTTGAATTTCAATAAACAGCTAATGTCATGTCAATTATGCCTCTAAGTTCGTTCTCAAAGATCTTGTGCCAACAAGAACATGGCATGGATCCTCTGACCAAATAATTTTATAACACACCACTAAAAAGGAACAGATATGACTGGATCCTCTCAGCACATAATTCATCGCAAAATGGCATCAAAATTATAGTCACAATCAAAACTCATAAGTTTCCCAATTGCTCAAATCCCTTTAGTAAACTATGAAATATACTTGATAAAGCATGAACTCTCTGTTAGCTAAGATCAAATAAAAATTGTTCAATTAGAAAAACTAACGCCCAAGATCTACAAGAGCCTTCACATAATACAACCCTTAACTATTGATAAGAATTTTTTTTATCAAGTTTGGTTATTACCTCCTCTAACTAAGTATAAAAGAATACATAATAATACAGGATGACAAAACATGAGATTTCGATCATGTTCATCATCATCTGCTTTAAGCTAAAAGGCAGTGCATTTTTACTCGATCCTGAAATTAAATCATCATTGTTGCATGATAAACACTCTGCATCGATCTGCTTAACCTTAATCTAAAGTTATAGATTTCAGATAAGACACTATTTAAAAAAGTAAAATTTCAGATCTCACAACAATATAAGATTGAATATGTAAACATACAAAAAGTTATTGAACTATAATAGCTAGGGCAAAAAAACAAATGATAAATTCATGGAATAAAAAAAAAACAAGATAAATCACATGAATGAAACGGGCTAAAGAGAGATATATGTGATGTTTCAAGGTACAATTCCTAGACAACACTTGCAAAAGCTAAAACGAAAATATTGAATTCAGATGCCAGAGAATAAATCAAAATATATTACATAGCAGCCACATCACCTGTCCATATAATCCTTTTTCAATTTTAACCAGTTGTTCGACCGTTTTGAAGGCGCGTATGTAGCATCCTTGTCCAAAGTTTTGATAATCAACCCTTCACAACTGTATATACATTAAAGATAATTGTTACGGGGAGAAAAGACAACATCAATTGGAATCACAATGTTAATCATCCAGCATTGATTCTAAAGGATCTAATCAAACAAAATTGTACCAGTGATGCATATAATGTATGAAATAATAGATCGCTGACAACTATAGCATACTTACAGAAGGTTGTCCCCCACTGAATATATATCCAAGGTGCAATAGTTACAGGTATAACGCTTATCCTTAATATCACATAGAAAATACCACTATTACTAACTTTTAAAAGTGAAATATACCTTCCGTGCATAAATTTATGGCACCAAAGTGTTATAAATGTAAATATAAAATATTAGGTGTTCGGTAAGAAACTAAGAATTGTGTGGTATGTATGTAAATTTCTCCATTAAAAAAAAAAGTAAACCATAGCAACAGAAATAATGAATTTTTAATGCTTCGGGCAACTATAAAATAATAATCCGCTGAAAGTGAAAATGAAAGGTGAAACCACGTTTAACCAAAACTTTGCAAAACCAAAATATACAGCAATAATCAATTAAACTAAAATTACTTTACAGTTGCAAGCAAGTTTCATCTATCCAAATACCTGGAGCTGACAGCATTTTCTAAGAACTTCTGTATTTCTTCAAGATCATTAGATGTTATTGCAGTAGCAAAACTGAATTCTCCAGGTATCTCCACAAAACATTTGTAAAGTTCCTAGAGAAAGATAAACCATAATCAGCATTTTTTAATTCACAATGGATTGCGGGAAAATAAGATATCAGTGGGATACAAGATAACATTCAAAATAACTACAAATTTAATGACATCCGAGTATTATTCAATCCATGGTAACATAATGGTAAACATTTAAATATGCCTCGGAAAATACAGAACAACAAAAATAAAAGCAAAATAGTGTAGTGAATCAAGCTTAAAATTTGCAAAGCTATAATTTGAACAGGCTATTTTTATAAGAGCACATCAAGCCTTCAAATATGAATATAACAAAGGGGCTCTTGATCGTACACTAATATGCCTGGTAGACTTGAAATCCACCTACCTTAAGAAAAAAAAATACTTGGAAGTATCCATCCTCCCTCATCTATAATTATAGCTTTGATGCAGCCTCCAGCATGATAGCACTATACATAATGACTCTCCAACTCCATTGGCCTCAGCATTGCTCAGCAGCAGCAGCAGAGCGTCCCTGGCCCTGCCCAATTAAATAGCAGCCTCAATACTGAGGCCTCAGTCCACCGTGGCTATGTAAAAGGTGTAACTTTGCCAGCACGGTATAGGAAAGCCTTCACATCTCTATTTTTCTGCTGCGGAGGCTTCACTAAAACAAGACAGCACCAACAAGAACCTCAAGGCCATAATTCAGTAGTGGTGGCGCATGGGACAACAACCTCACTGGCACTGCTCTATGTTACAAAAGAGCCTCCTTGTAAATTGTAAAAGTCTCAGCGGCATTGTTAAGCAACGAAGCCTCTCCGAACCTCTGGGAAAAGCTACTGGAGCTAACACATTAATGCTCCCAAGAAACAATAAGTCCTCTAAAGTCGCTAAGTCTCAGTGTCACCACAAGAAGTATACAATTTTGGTACAGATTTCAATTTAGCTGAACTTTCTAAAACCCTTTCCACGTATTAAACAAGCTCAACACAATTTAAAGTCACGGGATATGGAAGGTGTTTAGAGGTATATCACTAGCAGTCCCAGAACAAATAGAGCTAAATGTTATGAGGAAAATGATATACAACTTAATCTTGACAAAGATTTTAGTCGAGTTAAAGAATCTTACACGATGTGCAACCAAAGAAACATAACAATATTTAATTTCTAATTCAAACAAAATTAAACATTTCAAGAACTTAGGAAAGTTACTATCATTTGAACTAATAAGAAAACCTAGAGGAAAAAAATAAGACCAGACAATATCCCAAAATGTAATTTGATCAACCAAAATCTTCAGACCCAGCGGAAGATAAATAGAACACCTGGAAAAGATAAATTTCACAAATCAATTTTACTTATATAAAGTTTTGTGCAATTGCTCAGGAAAATTGACACTCGGAAAATTCTCGCAAAGTGATAAAAACCATTCCACTCATCCATCACAATTCAAATTTGAAAGTAATAACATTAGCAATGAATAGTAAACAGCAAATTGCATATTCAATTTGAAAATAAAAAATACCTTATAAATACAATAGCATAGCATTCAAAATCTTTATGATGAAGCCATGAGTTAACCAAGTAGGGTACCCTATATCAAGATGGAAATTCTCCACACATGAATTTTGGTTCTGCTCTTCATAAAAGAGAGAAGCATTTATTTGACGCTATAACAGTAAATAAAAGATTGCATTGCTGCCCTTCAACTCCTTTTATTCCTCTTCCATGGCTTTTGCCATCCATCCAGGACCATCTAAGGCCATCATTCAGAGGGTTCAGCATGCACCTATGCCACCAACACTAAAATTAAAATCCCATCCTCCACCAATGCTGCCTACAACAACATCAAGTGCACCGCCAAAGCCAACTGCACTACTGACACCATCAACCCACCAATGTTGCTTGCTAAAAAGAGCTTGGCACAGCAGCTAACACCATTGCTCCAGTCAACAGGAGCCCACTACAGCCATCGGCAACATCCTAAAGCCCAACACTGTCATTGGATGAGAGGGGAAGGAGCTGCCTTTCTGGGACAAGATGACACCAGAGAATAAAGCGTCAATGGTGTGGGGCAAAATCACAAACATATCAATTCGGGATGTTAACTATGCTGCCTTAGAATAAATACTTTGCAAAAAAATCTATCATTGGACTTTGCTTTTCACCCTCTTCCTTTTCAGCACTTCAGAAGAGTAGCTTGATCCGGAAATAGTAGAGGATTCTCCGTGAACCCACTACAGCACTTCTGAAGTAATAATAACCTGTAAGTTATAATTAAATTAACTACTAAAAAAAAAAACATATTTAAACTCTCTATTCATGTCGTTCGATTGTTTCCCCACTGCTCATGGGAAATCCTACGAAAGATTAATTCTCTCTTCCCCTTATTTGAATGTAATAAATGAGTAAGCCGCGTGAGAGAGAGAGTGTGAGAGAGAGGAAGAAGAAACCAAGCCATAGAAATAGAAGAAAAAGGAGGAAACTGAGTGGCTCATCTGCATGCATTGTTTCCTTCTGTTTCCTAGATTAAACAAGCGTGACAAAGGCTCGAGCGAAACTTCCCTTCACGTCATTAACACTCCTATAGCCGTGTGTAGATGAGGAAAAGGAATAGAAATGGTAACTACGGGTGACCTAATGCAAAGAGAAAGAAGTGAGGAGCTGGGTGGTTTTCCCCATTCACGTAGGGCTTTCTAAGCTCTAGAGATGCTCGAGCTAGCTTCCTGCACAAGGAGCGGCTCAAGTTGGTTTTTTTATTTGTGCATAGGTGTTCTATTCAGAGAACCTGCAAGCAAGAAAAAGGATCGAGGATGAGGGAGGTGCTCGATCGAGAGCTTTTAGCTCTATTTTGATGGTAGAATGCTCGACAACAAGGAAATAGACGAGTTACGGTTTAAGGTAAGAATTTTTTTAAAATTAATTAAATTTACATAATTGAATTTAATTTTCATAAAATCCTATTAATTAAAACCTATTAAAATTATTTAGGGTAAATTGAGAAAAGATTGAATTAAAAAAAAAAAAGGAGAAATTTCAGATATGAAATCCAATTATAAAATCTAATTAGTTTTTTCTAATTCAATTAATGTTAAGTTAAACTAATAAATGTTATGTTAAATTAAAAGTTTAGAACCCCAAGTTTAGGGCATAATAGAAAACCATTTTCTTTACCATTCTTTTACTAGGCACAGTCTTTTATTGTCTGCTGTAATTCTACAAATTATTTTAAAATAAAATTTATTGTAATTTAGAAACATTTGTCCACGAAGTATTTTAACTCAAACCTCAAATTGCTAATAGTTTACAGGAAAACCAGTTTTACAATAAATGAATCCTAAAAAGTACGTGTAAAAGCATCGAGCAACGCAGGTTGAAAAGTATTATATGTTAGCTTTTATTTAATCCCAGTTGTAAATATTTTAAAATATATATGAACTAATTGTAAGTTCAAGTTTATGAAATAGAATGGTTCTTTGGCGTTTTGGATTTCATTTTAACTATGAAATGAAATTGTTCAATAGTTTTCTCCTCCCGACTTACAGTTCCTACCTTGGTAATTCCAAGCTCCCGAGTCGGATAGTGACATTTGACTGCCTCCTCCGAACTGTTTTCCATGAAACTGTTGCTGTCATCCTTTGGCTTCCCTTCCAAATCCTTATTATTCTCAGGCTTTGCTCTTTAATAATGCAATAAAACATATCCATCCTCTTTCATTGATCTTTATACAATCATCTAAGAGCCCTAGATCCCCTCTACATCACTGCCTGCTGGCTTCTCCTAGCTTTTTTTCACAAAACATCAGCTGTCATCCTTTGTTTCACTTCCAAAACCATGTTTATTGGTAGGGTTTGCTCTTTATTATTGTAATGCAACATCCCTTCCTCTTCATTGATCCTCATACATCATTTAGAAACCCTAGGTTGCAGTAAGTCAACCACTTATAGAATGAGTACTGATAAAATGTTCAAACAAGAACCCAGAAGAACAAATCCAGGTCTTTGTTGCTAAAGCGAGCTTCTGAGTTAAAATGAATGTAAAGAAAACAAGAATCTATAACCTATTATATATTTAAAGCTGTATAAAAGACTAAAAAATCGGCACTTGGCAGGTTCTCAGCAATTAATAGAAATTTCACTCATCTATCACAACTCAAATTTTAAAATAATAACAATAGGAATAATACTAATAGCAGATTCCATATTCAAATTTTTAAATAAAAAATACTAAAGAAATGAAATAGCAATAAACAACAAATTTCATGTAAAGCTTTTAAAATGTTTACAACGGCTGGCGCCTTATGTTAACCAAGCAGATTCACTCAATATTTCATAGTTATTATGATTCAATGTCAAAGAAAATGACTAAATGATATAAATGTGACCAAGTATACGCAAACATTGCAATTTCATACAGCAATACATTACATAGTGCCTTCAATAATCTAAAACTTCTAAAGACATTTCAATTTCTTGCATACAATTAATATTTATCGCTAATGATTATATATTTTACTCATGTAATTATCAAAGTACATTTTAATTTAAACCTATTGAATTAAGATAGTCAAATTGATGAATATTAATGGTCATATTAATTCAAAAGATCATCAAGACATTATATATTCTTTTTTATATGTTTGAACTTTCAATTAGACTTACTTATTCGACTAAGCCTTTGGCTCGTCAAATATTCTGATACTACTATTTCTAGAAAAGAAAAGGAGTACGTCAAGCTATAAACAAGTGACTCATTTTTACCTTCATCATAAAATTTTGGTGCACAGTTTTTTATATATCATAGAAGAAAGATGTCAATGGATAAATTAAAGATTTATGGTATGTATTAAGCATGCATTAAGCTTATTAGAAGCCACGTAGTTCATTTTGATTATTTCTATTATGCACGCATTCATATTAATGATTATGATGAATCTATTAAAAGGTTTTTTAAATGTAGTTTATGTTTTGTAATGATCTATGCGAACTTTTTCTTTTACTCACTAGACACTAATTAATATAAGCAGAATGGGTGCTGATAGAAAATATATTTCATTGAAAAGTTGGCGCCTATTACATATCATATTTGACTGGAAGGAGGACAACAAAAAGCATGATGTTAAGAAGTTCAATTTTGCACCCCCACCCATCCCCACCATTCATATTTGACTCATTTTTACCTTCATCATAAAATTTTGATACACAATTTTTTATATATCATAGAAGAAAGATGTTAATAAAGATTTATGGTATGTATTAAGCATGCATTAAGTTTATTAGAAACCACGTAGTTCATTTTGATTATTTCTATTATGCACGCATTCATATTAATGAATATGATGAATCTATTAAAGGTTTTTTAATTGTAGTTTATGTTTTGTAACGATATATGCAAACTTTTTCTTTTACTCACTAGACACTAATTAATATAAGCAGAATAGGTGCTGACAGAAAATATTTTTGATTGAAAAGTTGGCGCCTATTAAATATCATATTTGACTGGAAGGAGGACAACAAAAAGCAAGATGTTCTCCATAACCACTACCTATGTTATCCAGTTGATGTTTCGACATGAAACATATTAAAATGTTTCCATGATTTTTTTCCTTTCATCATAACTAAGAAAAAACACTATTTGTACTTTGATGACTTTAATTTTGCTAGTAACAAAGCATTCTTCTAATTTCCTAAAATATGTATTCACCATTATAAGTTCATAAAATACTCTGAAATAAAGTATAGCTTCACTCATTACATGTCTATCTCATAATTCATAAGACCGTAACTACAAATCTCTAATAGCCTGTCTTACTAGAACTTATGCCGATTTAAACCATCTTCAATAATTATCATTTTATCAACAAATATATCTTGTAATAATTCATGTATTGCTCCCCCAAATTTATTTTTAAGATTATATTCTAACCCAACTTTAAAAGCCAAAAGATAGATCACATTCATGATATCCTCAATTATAATTATCATAATGACAATTACCTTATCATTAATCTCAACTATTTTCTACTGACAATCTAATTTATATTGTTTATTTTTACAACATATAGTATAATCTTCCTTAATATCCTTAGATTTTTCTCCTTCTGACTTGTTCTTTCTATAAACAAGTAATATTTACTCTTTTTATCATAGTGTCAAGTAATTTTATTATTTTTGGTCAAAATTTTTGAATTTAATGTGGTGAATCTAACTTAAATGTGGACCTAATCAATCCATATTTATGTTTCACTCTATTTGACTTCACATAGGACGCTTAACTTAAAGAGTAACGTCCTAGTTCACGCTTGCTTATTTTTCACCGCAATCAAATAAGTTGTAATAAGCACTTAAGGTTGAGGTCCCAATCCACCCGTCTGTGCGTACCACAACTGAAAAAATTATGGCATGTAGCTTTAAAGGAATGCCCTAGCACTAACAAATTTTAAATTTGGAGTACTATCATTATAATTAACATGAGTTTTACCTTTGGTTATCAACCTAGCATCAACCCTCAATTCATCTCATTCGAGCTAGGAACAAATAATAATAATAATAATAATAATAATAATAATAATAATAATAATAATAATAATAGATTTTGGAAATTGAGCAAGATTATATTATTGCTATTGAAAGGGTCAATATACATGTTACAACGATTCTAAATTAGGAAAAATATAATGCCCAAATCTCTTCCTAATAATTATTCAATGATAAAAGGAAAGTTATAAATTAGAAAATACAACAAATAGGAAAAAATCGGAAAGGAAAATTAAATAATTTCTAACACTCCCCCTCAAGTTGAAGCAAGGATGTTAATCATGTTCAACTTGGATTTGAAATAGTCAAACAATGGCAAAGTAAGATTCTTAGTGAGAATATCCGCAAGTAGGCCTGTGGATGGGACAAAATGAACAACACAAATTTCTCCTGAATCAAACTTCTTGAAAATGACGGTCAATCTCCACATGCTTGGTGCAATCATGTTGGACCGAATTATGAGCAATGTTGATGACGACATTATTTTCACAAAACAACTACAGATGAACGGAGACCGACATGCATAACTCGCGGAGCATAATGCGCAACAAAAGGGCTTCACATAACACTAGGGACATAGAAGGAAACTCGGCTTCAACACTGCTACAAGCAACCACGAACCGTTTTTTTACTTATCCATGTAACAAGATTTCCCCATACAAAGGAGCAATAACCCGAGGTAAATCGTCAATCATTGACGGACCCGATGCAATCGGCATTTGTATAAGCCACAATAGAGTGAGAGATGTGACGAGAGAACAACAAACCTGAGTTCGGTGTGCCTTTTAAGTAGTGGCAGATCTAATAGACAGCGGTGAGATGGTGCTAATAGGGTTCAAGCATGAACTGACTGACAATACTAACGACGTGACAAATGTCTGGGCGCATATGGGCTAAGTAAATGAGTTTCCCCAGTAAGCGTTAATAGTGTGTCTTGTTCACCAAAACGATATTGGGAACATCAACCAATTTTTCATTAGGATCCATGAGAACAATTATCGGTTTGCAAAAAGTAGATGTCTCGGTCACTAAATTGGTCACATATTTTGTTGGGAAAGGCTAATGCCCCGTGAGGACCGCACTTCTACCAAACCTAGGAAATACGAGAAAGAACCCAAGTGCTTCATCTCAAAAGATGCAGTTAGGCTGCCTTTAAGATATTCCAAGGTCAACATATCATTATTTGTTAGATGTTGTTGACATAGACGATGAGGATGGCAATACGGTCATCGAAAAAGTGGCAGAAGAGCATCGCGTGATCAGATTGGACCTAAGAGAAACCATGGCCCACAGCAACTTGTGTACTTGTCGAACCAAACCCGAGAGGATAGTTTCAATTCATAAATAAACTTCCGTAACCGACAAACTTGTCTACAGGAAAAAGTTTAGTCAGAACCCTGCGGGAGAGACATATACACCTCCGTTGCGAGATCGTTGTTAATGAAAGCATTATTGAGATCCAGCTAAAGTAAGGGTCAATCCAGATTCATGGTAAGGGATAACAGAACTCAAATGGTATTTAGATTAGCTACCGGAGTAAATATCTTTTCATAGTCAACTTCATATGTTTGTGATAGCCTTTGGAGAGCAATCATACCTTGTTAGGTTCATAGGATCCATCAGAGTTAAATTTAGTGTTGAAACTCCATCTGCAACCCACTGCTTTCTTTTCTCGAGAAAGATCAACAACATCCCAAATATGGTTGCACAGAAGGGCATTCATCTCGTCCATGACTATAGCCTTCTAGGACGAGTCAGCCAATGCTGACTCAATAGTGAAAAGGTGACGACCCATCAAGAAAGTAGCAAATGCTTTGTAGGTCAGAGATAAATTGTAGAATGAGACGTATTTTGCCATGGGATAAAGAGTGCATGCATGTTTGCGTACCTCAATGGAGAATTCAACTCGTCATTCAGAGCAAAAGTGCTCCTCAATGTCAGTGATAGTGGATTCCAAGACCTGCAGCGGGGCAGCGGGCTCGAGCGTAGGGGCATTGGGACGAGTCTCAACCGAGGGTTTGGTACCCCAAGTATAGACATGAAGAGTGTATGGAGGTGATGTTGGTCTAACTGGTGGCGAAACCAATGGGACTTGGGGATCCTCGATCATTATGGTTGTAGGATTATGTAGAAAATCCAACAGAGTCGGAAAAGAAACAGTGTCCAGAAAATCTAGCTCCCCCTCACTTGCAATAGTGTTAGGGAAGTAGGGGATATTTTCAAAAAAAGAGACATCGGCACACATAGATTTTACTGGTGGTAGGATTAAAACACTGATAACCTTTTTAGTGGTTGGATAGCCGAGGAAAACACGTGTAATTGAGCGGAGATAAAGTTTATGCCGAGCCAGGGTTATGTTCCGAACAAAGATTGTACACCCAAAGAACTCTGTTGGCAATAAGAATGATGTCATTCCAAAAACGTTTAGGACATTAATTTGAAACATACTAAAACGAGCCACTTCAAGAAGGTGTTGATTGTTGCGCTCGACAAACCCATTTTATTGAGGGGTATCCGTACAGTAGCTGTGATGGAGGATGCCCTTACGCACAAAGAATTCTACTCATATAAAATTAAAGTACTCACGGCCATTTCGGTTCGTATGGCTTGAAAGAAAGTTTTGAATTGGGTTAAAATGAATGAGTGGAAATTTTTGAAGGTGACGGCGACTTCAGATTTGTCCTTTAATATATAGTCCCAAGTCATCCAAGTATGGTCGTCAATTAGAGTAAGAAACCATTTTTTATTGATGTAGCATGTAGTTCGCGAGGTCCCCCATAAATCACTATGAATCAGTGAAATGGAGAGGAAGGAGTGCAACGGTTGAGTGGATATGGTACACGATGATATTTAGCTAATGACAGATTTCACATTTAAAAGTAGATGGATTTTTATCAATAAACATCAAAAGGCATAATTATTTTAAATAGTGAAAACTAGAACAACCCAAGCGACAATTTAAAAGCAAAATTGGACAAGAAATAGAGAGGGAAAAATTACAACTATGGGATTGAGTGTCCACTTCATCAATGTCATTTTCTTGGAAAAAAAGAGTGATTACCCTCTTAGCAGTTCTAATCATCCTACCTGAACGACTATCCTAAAGACACAAACAACAAAAAAAAAATGAGCAACGCAATCAACGTCATATGTCTAACTTACTAACAGAAAAAAGGTTACACTCAAGCAAAGGTATGTGTAATACAGATTCCAGAATCAGTCTGGTTGTTAGTACAACCAGCCCTTTACCCGCAATAGAATTATAGGAGTCGCCAGCAATTTTAATAGTGTCTCGCTCGGAGCAAGGAGAATATGTCGAGAGAGAGCACCCGAGTGTGGAGGACCATGGTTGGTGCGTGACGGCGTGGCGGAGTGTGAAGCACTGTCGGAGACCAAGGCTGAAGACTTGGCTGAATAAGTGGAGTTGTCGAGCATGACAAGTCTCGAGTATTCTTCACGTCTAACCTTGGTGAATGTTGCTCGGGTTGAAGGAAGAGGATCACGGTCAAGTATACGGTCGCGGACATCGTCGAGATCTTTGTTCAGGCCCACCAGAAATTGTAACACACGATCCTTTTCCAGAATTTTTGGAAGAGGGAAAAATCTAGGGGAGAGTCCCACATGCATTATATTAGATATCACATTTTATTCATAAGGCAACCAAGTCGTTGTAGTACTGTCACTATCTTCGATCTTTATTTTGCCTCACAGGTCTTATTTGAAACTTCATAGAGTTGTATAAGATTCCCTACGTTCGAGTAGGTATCTCAGCAGTCCAAAGGGCACTACCAGGCAAAAGAAACAGGTAAGAATAAGCAATCGAGATCTCCATGGAATTAATTAACAATGACATAACCATGGAGCTCTCCACTTCCTATGCTGCATAAGTAAGGTCAGTCTTCGGAGGTTCACGAATCGTACCCGTGAGATGGCCAATTTTACCTAGACCTTTGACTAACAGTGAAACGTACTCAAGACCATCGAAGGAAATTTGAATCGTTGAGTTTGTGAGTGGTAATCACAAAATTCATGAGGTTGACATATCTTCTGGTCTGCAGATGGATTGAGGTAGGTGGCGATCTTTCGGTGAACACAAGGACAGCTTCAAATGAAAGCTCGGTAGTGAAGGAACCCGTCATGACTCCAACGGAGCCAAAGGTGAGTTTTGGGTGCTGAGCATAGACGTAGACAATCCCTATGCAGTTGGCAGCAAAACAAGGCCTGCAGTGGAAGATTCCATCTGGCAGAAGGGAGGTCCGACAACGGGAGAGCCTGTAGGGGAGAGATCTTGTTGCAAGAGGGAGTTTCGGCGGTCCTGAACGGAAATCTGGCTGGCAAGGAAGAGGTCTGGGGGCGGGAACTTGCAGTAAAAGGTACCGACGACTAAAACCTGCAGGGGAGAGACTGCAAGAAATCTTGTGGCTAAAAAATTGAAGGGTAAGGTCTGCAAGAAAGTTCCGGTAGCAAGGGTAAGATCCGTGGCTCTGATAACCTATAGGTTTTAAAAATTAAGCAGGATAATATTATTGCTATTTAAAGGAATATAAATAGAAGATACAATGATTCTAAAATAGGAAAAATATAATACCCAAATTTCTCCCTAATAACTACTCAATGATAAAAGCAAAGTCACAAACAAAGAAAAAATACTACAAATAGGAAAAAACCGGAAAGTAAACAAAATAATTTTTGTTAATAACAATAACAATAATAATTTTTATATAAATTTTGATGGTGAGCACAAAAAAAGTATGAGCGAATGAATGAAAGCACTATAACAATAATGGTCGTTCACATAAAGATACCTACCACTCAATAAAAGCAAAGTTCAAGGAAAGTTCAAAAACTAAACAATTCTAATTTAATTTAACATTTTGCTTTTGCCATTTAAAAATATTTAATACATTGTGTCATGTCGAGTTGAAGCTATTTTGATCAACTTATTTCAGCTTACGGCTTTCTTTTTTCTTAAATTTGTCCGCAAGCATAGATCGCTTCTATTAACCTTGTTTTTCCTTGCGTATGTCAACAAGCATAGATTGTTTCTATTTTGGATGAATAGAACCAACTAATGTATTTTGAAGCATAATTTGCTTGATTTGATTTTCTAGTTCTTATAACTAAAATTAATTATTCAAGCCCACCACCAACAAACAGCATTGACCATGTTTACCACTTGCCTCTCACAAGTAGAAAAGCTTTACCATAAAATATTCGACGGATTTAATGTTAATGGAACTTAGTGCAACTTAGTCTTCATTTGACATATCTTTCTATGTTCGAGGCAGGAGTAATCGCCAGAGAAGAAATTCATTCGGATGATAGGAATTTACTACTTTTCAATATTTGGCTTCAGGAATGCTGAATTTGGGTAAGCGTAACAGAAATTATAATTCTGAAAGTACCTTTTAACAATGAAAGCAAAAAAAACATAAATAGCCCAAAATGAAGCCTTATTAGGAGCGCTATTGATGATGCAATCACTGTAATTTTGATGTCACCCAATGACCCAAAGCTTGCCATTCATTGATGTTTCTTATCATTTTACGTAGCAAAAAAGAAATATTATGAATAAATAGACATCATATTTAAACTATTTTAATTAGAAATTTACTGTTGTTTAGCAACTAATGGTTCATGTATAAGTAAAATTATTCTTGTTTATAATGTTGTAGGTTTCAAGCTACCATAGGCACTAATGGCAAATTAATAACCAAAATAAAGATTTCTTCTGTTGCTATGGATTCTAAAAAGCAAAGTTTTATTGATTCACACAGGCCAAAAGTGTATGAATAGAATGATAAGTTTGACCTTCGTCAACATCATCGTTCACCATTACTCAACAATTTATGGTCAGTTTATAAAGCCTCCTTTGTTATTAGCAATAGGCTCCAACTGACTACACTGTATAATAAAGCACATCCTAACAAATTTTAATAAAAAATAATATTAGATTTTTGTGTTTAAATGTGTGATTTGTTTTAACTTTATTAGATCAATAATGTTTTTCTTCCTTTTGTAAAATTACTTGATGAAATAGTTTCTCAAGCAAAGTATGGAGAAAGACGCAAATTTAAGATGGCAAGAAGTACCAAGTAAAAGGTAAAAGTGAAGGACTATAAGAACACGCTTAAAGAAATAAAATCTCAAAATTTCTTGAAAATGAACCAGGGAAACTAGGACTGACATCGGATAACAAAAAAAAAAAACTCTGCAAAAGGACGATATAAGCACCCTTATTTGTGTCTTGCTTTTAACGAGATGTCCCTATTCAAAGTAGAAGCTTTAGTAGCAAGGAATGTCTAAGCTGTGAAACGACCGAGAATCTACTCGAGATGGCTTGAGCTGGCAAACCAAAAAAGCTATATGGCTTGTGATATGAGAAACAATAGCCCAAGGATATTTTTATTGAACAAGAGAAAAGGAAGACAATATAGTGCAATGAAACTTTTTCCAATATCTTTATTATCTCACTCAAAGAGATTACGAGGTTGACAAATGTTTTCACTAGGCTCTATCCAAAGGGATTTTGAATAGGATTCAAAGGGATCTCGAAAAAGGGTGCTAATCCCTAGTGCCCAAAAAGCTCCTCTACGATTCTATTTGAAGACAATGGAAATGGGCTCAAAAGCTGTTGAAAAAAGTGGCATTAAACTATTAACCAAGTCTTCAAGTCATTGGATGTTGAGTTGGATTTCAATGTACCAAGCTATAACATGCAGTTGTCTCATCAGATTAACATGCAGAATCTAACTCTCCTTATCCATAGATCTCTAATTCTAACTTCAAGAGTCTCCATCGCGTGAGCTGGATCCCTATCGATGGATCATTATGATATGGAATAGCTAATAATCAAACAACTTGGATAATGAATGTAGGTGGTGACCCTAAGAGGCATGCTAGAATAACTTGCTTGCTTTAACAGGATAGTATGTTATACAAGCTTTAACAGAATAGTATGTCATACAAGATGTTTTGGGAACATACGGGGGGTACCCTGATGAATGAAATATTACTAAGTCCTACCCTGATGAAATTTGGATTGGCTCTAATCATACCGGGTATTGGCATAACGTAATTATGGGGCCTCATCCACATTACTGTACTCATTGTTGTATTTTTGAACACAATTCTGCAGTTTGTTATAGATTGCATCCTCATTTAAAGTCTGCAGTTACTCAAGGACATTTTATTTCCCGGCCACCTACCACCTTTGATCCATTAGCTGCACCTGTGAATGAGCATCTCGAATCACCATCGCCCACCCCTCTTCAGGTTTCCCCCCTGTCCATGATGCAGCTGACACTACGAACTTAACCGAGGAGGTTCAGCCCCCCCAATCCAAAGAATTGACCTCTGTCTTGCCTTCTGCTTCTTCTGCTCATAAGACTCCTAATAATACTTTTAGTTCTTTTATTCCCCCATCTTCTGCCCCCCTACTTTTATCTGATGAAGAACCCCTCCCCATTGAGAAGGGGGAGGATGTGGGTCCTCTTATTTCTCCTCCAGCTATTGATCCACTTAATGATACCACGAATTCTCAAGGGGAGGATGTGGCTCCTCATATTTCTCCTCGAGCCTTTGATCCAGTTACTGTTGCCACTAATGTTTTGGAGTCTGAACGGATTATTCAAAAATTCAGCAGGAAGAGAGGAGACCCCCAAGTAATGATAAATTGTCCTACACAAACACTGGAACCCATCGCTGCACCTACCTTTCCTTCTATGGATCAGACGGACCAGTCCTCAGAAGAATTGCAAGTATACACTTCTCGGCGGAAGAAGAAACCGGGGGGTACACTTGGAGACTTAATGGATGATACCTCAGTCACTCCTGGCAATGGAACAACACTTAGGAGTTTGCTTTCTGGATCCGCTCCAAGGACCAGAGGAAGAGGAATGGCTAGGCGACTTCGTCCTTAGACATTGTTTTGCATTTTTACTTTTGTGTCTTTGTATCATTTTTGTTTGAGCTTTCTCTGCATTTTGTATCGTATGGGTAGGACTTCATCTATTGGGCCCTATCCTAAAACTTTCTTTTGTATCATCTTTATTTCAATAAAGTAGGCCCTAGGGCTTATTCTTAAAAAAAAAAACAAAAAAAAAAGATGTTTTGGGAACATATCTTGGCATTGTTAACTAATGAAATTTACATTGTGCATGTAGGATGAATATGACTCTAAACATAAGTCCAGTACCTCCTTGCGGACTTTGAGTTGCTTGTGGAGGAGAGGCCTTCCATTAATGTAGAGAATATCAAAAGCAAATGTGCATACAGCTACTTTTATGTCACTCAGGATCACACCTTTGCGAGCGCGAGTACTCAAAACCTACAAGGAAATGAAGTCTGTATCATAAAATCTTAAATTTATAAACTCAAAGCAGCTGTAAATAATAGCTGCTTAAAATAAACCAGCAAATATTTCATTTAAGGCCAGATACAGCAATATAACATGAAATAAAAGATTTTCAATGAAATAGTTGCTAAATCGTGAGCAACAAGCTTGATATATGACGTTATTTATTGATATAGATCCTACAGATTAAAAGTATAGGTTTTAAGAGTGCAATGGGCATCATACTTGTATTTGATAACATTATGGTAAATGCAATAAAACCAAAACAGTAGGCCCACAGGATAGTATTATAGAATTGATTAAAATTTTCCCATCACAGAGATTTAGAGGTATTCTAATAATAGTATGAAACACTACAGTTCAGTTCAGTTCAGTGTTAATAACCTACCCAATGTACAAACATAAATTTATATATATGTGCAGGTGTTTGATAATTGCTCAACCACTCAACCATCTTATCACCTGGAAAGGAGGGTCCCTCCTTTTCATATTGAGGAGCTTCTCTGATCAGCGGACAGAGTACTGCTTGTGCAAACCTCAGTTGACAAGTTATATGAAAGATGTTTGATTGCGTGTGCCAACTATCCTGAATACTGGATTCGCTATGTGTTATGCATGGAAGCTAGTGGAAGCATGGAACTTGCTATCAATGCTCTGGCACGAGCTACCCAAGTTTTTGTGAAGAAGCAACCTGAGATACATCTTTTTGCTGCTCGGTTCAAGGAACATAGTGGAAATATTTTAGGTGCACGCTCAGAATATGAGCTTCTTTACTCAGAAATATCACCGGTTTTATAGAAGCTATACTGAGGCATGTGAACATGGAATATCGCTTGGGAAACAAGGAAGATGCTCTCTTTATATACGAGAAGGCTAATGCTGCTGAACAGAAAAAGGATCAGTCGCAAATATTACCAATGTTGCTTATTTTGTATTAACGCTTCTTGTATCTGGTTGCTGGTAATGCTGAAAAAGCAAGGGACATTTTTTCTGGAGCCCTAGAAAATACTGAGTTGTCAAAACCTATTCTTGAGGCTGCTATTCATCTGGAATCAATTCTACCTTTTCCAAAGCGTATTGAATATATAGATTTGAGAAGTTCATTATACCTAATACAAACTATATGGCAAGCCAAACTGACAGGGAGGATATATCTTACATATTTTTGGAGTTTCTAGATCTCTTTGGAGATCCTCATTCAATAAAAAGGCTGAAGACCAGCATGCATTGCTGTTCCTGCGTCAAAAAAGCGTTTTGGTATCACAAAAGCGACGTGCAAATGATTTTCTAGCATCAGAGAAAGCAAAAATTGCAAAGAGCGCTCCATTGCCTGCTCAATCTGTCATGGGAGCATATCCTAGTTCTCAAAACCAGTGGCCTGTTGGTTATGAACAAAAAGTTCCTTCTTGGCCACTAAGGAATCCAAAGACATAAGGGCAACCCTGGAATTCTGGGTATCCATCGGTGGCCGGATATGGTGCGTACAGTTATGCAAGCTATGGCCAGCCTCAGATGCCTACATCGATAGCTCAGGGTACGACACATGTTTCCTATGCTCCAAGTTATCCAGCTCAGGCATATCCGCAGCAAACCCACGCTATCCCAGCTACAAAAGCAACAGCATCAGTAGCAGGATCCACAGCAGCCAGTAGCAGCTGCGCAGCCATACTATGCTGCTAGTTATTATTGATCATTAATTTCTAGTTTTAGTGAGCTGTATATCAGGTTTGCTTGTCACATTTGGATTGAATGATTTGCTTCACAAGCACGTGCCGAGCGCTCCAGGTGATGATTTTTGAGGCAATGGGAGTGGATCCATCTTTCTTTTTGTCTTAATGTAAAAGATATGTTTTTGCTTTGCTGCTCCCCTGCGACTCGGCACGTAGTTTAATTGGTTGATCCGACCTTAGATTTATTATACTCCAAGTGGGGTTTCATTGTGGGAGCAAATCTCATCCGCCAACGCCGCTTGCATTGTTGTGTAGACTTTAGCTGTAGAATGCTTTTAAATGCTGCTATTGATCTACTCGTAGATTGTTGAAGTCATGTAGAAATTTAGTTTTTTTTTTTTTTTTCTTATTTTATGGAGCAGCCCGCATTTCTGCTGGTTGATTGTTGCCATGATTGCTTGCTGCAATCTTGTATTTTGTACCATTGGCGGTGGAAAGAAGTCATTTCGGAGCTCTAATATATATATATATATATATATATATATATATATATATATATATATATATATATATATATATATATATATATATAAAGTGGTCTGCATGTATCTTGAGATAATTTGCAGTCCAGATAAAAAGAGATGAAACAAGGATCATCCCCTACAAGTACTCATGAAGCCGACCGGCATCCAGTCGACCGAAGGGTTGGCAACCAACCGAAGGACTGCCGATTGACTAAAAGTCAGTCCAACGACCCTAGAGCCACCCGGGTCAACAAGAAACAAGCATCTACGCCAACAACTGGTCCAAGGTCTAATCCACCAACAAGCTCATAAGTAAAAAACATGAGGCTCTCTCAATAGATCCCCCAAAGATTGCCAGAAAACAACAAGTAATGATATTCAGGCAAGCCGACTGGCCCCCCTAAGGCCGATCAACATCCATATGAAAAGTTGCCAAAATTACTTATTTAGAAAAGGCAAAGGGGCGCCAAATGACAAGAATATCTTGTAAGCCCCTATTAAAGCCCGGGCAAGCATGTAATTTTACACTTTCGGCCCTCTATCAGTTATATAATTATTAGCTATGAGCCCTCTATTTATAGCTGACAGAGGGCTCATGTAATTTTACTCCTTCAAGCTGATATTATATATTTATATAATATAAGTTATATAATTAATATAATATGTTATTTATATATATATTAATATTAGGCTGTCAAACTGGCTTGTCGTTCGTGAACATCTCGTGTTCGGCTCGTTCGTTAAGAAACAAACGCGAACAGTAACTTCACGAACAATTTCAAACACGAGTTTATTTCAAACGAACCGAACACGAACACAAGCTCCGTTTGCTCGTGTTCTGTTCGTTTAAACCCCTAGCGTCAAGCATCAAAATGCCCATATCACTAAGCTCAACTTAGATAAAACTAGAGGTAGCCCTACCCGTTAGTGACAAGCTCCGCGAACGTACAACGTAAATCATCCCAGCAACAAGTCTCATTAGTTACTCCTGCAAAGGCAGCAATAAGTTCTGCCTATGTCCTGCCAAAAGGTACGCCCCAACCGAGACGGTAATCTGACCAAATAAATGAGACGGCCAATGTAAAGCTTATGTTGGGCCGTAATATATCAAAAAATGACTGACGATCATTCAAAAGGTCCAAGTCAACAATCAATACCAAAGATCATCACTAAACGGTTATTGCAACAAAATAATGCAAGGATAAAATAATAAACAGAGCTAAAGTATGCAAAAATGTTCGAGAGGCTTCATTCATTTCCAAATGAAAAAATGTCTTTTCCATACAAATGTTTTAATTTACATAAAAGTATCGTCCGAGAAGTTTTCCTAGAAAATCTTTCAAGTCGATTGAAGGACCCTCCGTCGCTTCCGACATTCGAGTCGTTCCTTGAGGATCGCTCAAAGCTGGAGTATAGAGCAGCAAATTCATCTAAATTCGCAAACTCGATCAGGCTCGACTGAATGAACTTGTTGGTTGTTGTAATGCTACCAACCCGAAGTTGTCCGCCCAAAATCCATTCCAGCTGTGGGTGGGAAGGAAGCGCCTCAAAGAACTCCTCGGTCTTCATCATCACCATCAATGCATTCAACTCCTGATTCTCTTGTTGGGTGATCAAAATAAGATTTAATACAGTATAAATCTCCTCCTCCATCGCTGTCAGCTTTCTCTCAATGATCAAAGCTTGCTTCTCAGCCTTCTTCACAAGCCTTATCGGGGACTCAGCCCATTTCATCTCAGCCTGTTATAATGCAATCAACTAAAGATGGGAAGCCTCACACGCCTTTAGATGGTAGAGATAGGTTTGCTAATAAAGCTCGGGTCGCGCAAGCGACCGGAGAGATTTTGCAAAAGCATGTGACCATATCGCTTCAACAAAGAGGGCACGATCGGTGAGATTTTGCAAAAGCACGTGACCATATCGCTTCAACAAAGAGGGCGAATCACTACCAATTCACCTCCCGGTCGATGGCAGTATACCGGCCGACAGAGGATTTCCAAATATTTGTCCCTCACTCAGGGAGAACCCATTCAACTGGGAAGCCCTTTATTTTCTTTGGATAGAAGTGGGGAGGTGGAAGATTTGTCTTAGCAAAAAGCTTCTTCCCTTCTCTATGTTGCTTCTATGGAGACATCACCTCGGGGCTTGTCTTTGACTCGATCTGGGCAACAGAAGCAGGCTGACTAGCCTTGCTCCTAACAGATAGTCCAATGAATGAAGGATCCTGGCGTGGTGAAGACGACCTTCCTCTTGCTCCTTCCTCAATGGACACCTCAGCTTCACTCTCTTCTAGGAGACCGGATAGCCCCCCAGAATTTCTGTTGTGACCCCGCCCGAGGTTTAGAATTAACCAAGGCGGTTACAGACGGTCAAACGGTTGGACTAAAATTTCTATATTCATTTACCATTTAACAAATAAAAAAGACAATAATCAAATTAAATTTAAGCAGTATATTTAAATTTACCTTGTTATTGAATGTATGCATCTTTTATAATTATTTTTTCTTACATCACTCGTCTTTTAATCACTTAACTAAAACTGAAATATTAAATTAAAACAACAGTAAGCTTAAGCAAAACTACTAAATACTGAGAAATATAAGAAAAAAGAAAGCAATATACATGTCAATTAAACTTTTAAATAATTCAATGCAAATATTTGATGTTTTACAAAGAATCATACTATATCTATAAAATATTTGTATCATTCTATATATGTACAACCATCAGAAAAGCAGAGTCTAAAAATTATACCACTTAAGGTACTTCAATATCAATATTATTTTTCATTTATGTACATGGGTAGCTTAGTATTCTCCTGCTAGTACTATAAAGGGGTAATTTCATTAAAGTCAGTCTTGCACATATATGTATACTATAAAACTATCACCTTCTAATAATGAATGTTTTATTTTTATTTACATAACAATCAATATTTTGTAAAAAAATTCAATATATATGATAATTTAAATAAAGCTGAGCATATAGATCATTCTTACAATATAAACAAAATTCAATAAAATCAAACATCATGGGTATTCAGTGTTATAACAGTTACAGTAACTGCATTTGATCGAGAAGAAAGAATATATTATTATAGCAAAAGAATACGAGTATTTATCTCGATGACGATTAATTTATTAATTGATGTCTTAACGCCAACCCTTTTAAAATTGAAATTCTAAAATAAACATGATATTCATATCAAAATTCAATTTATTTATTATGTTATTACACATTTTAAAACTTTTTATTTCTTCGTGCCTTTTCTTATTCAATTATATATATATATATATATATATATATATATATATATATATATATATATATATATATATATATATAAAAAATCACTTAATAAAAAAACCATCCTACCTCTTTATGTTGATGTCGAGCAAGGGATCTCCCTCTACTCTACTTTGATGGCTTGTTAGGCATGTAGAAGAGAGATTCATTCGTTGCTCCTGTCATCTTCTCGGCATGAACCTCTCTTCGGCTCGATTGCTCAGAATGGAGCATCAGCACTTGCCTCCTCTACTTAATACTGACGCCGCAGCTGTAGCTCTTCTTCTCGTTTGCATACAAGTCTCGTCTCCTCTACACGCATGAAAGCTCATCCCTCTCATCTTCTTTCACCAGAAACAAGCAGCTCAGCTCAATAGGTAAGTTGTTCGACAACTTATAAGGCAAATCTTCTCCTAAGCTTCCTGACACTCCACGCCTCATCTCCCCTATTTAGTTTCTGACACCTCGCCTTATCTTCCACTGTTTGACTCTTCACTTCCTCTTACGGCTCTTTGCCTCCTCTCCCTCTCTTTGACTCTTCAATTCCCCCCCCCCCCCCGGTAATCAGAAACGAGCTATTACAACCTTCCCAATTTTAAAAAAAAAAACGGTCTCGAAATTTAAAAATGAACAGCATAAATTTCATAACAAAAATGAGAGGTCCATTCATTAAGATGAAATGTAATCACTATAAAGTAAAAAACTCGATAAAAGGCAACTCAGCTATACTTCGAATAAAAACACATAGTTATTGAAGCAAAAAAACATGCTAGGAAAATATCCTAATATGACAAATCTTCTTACACATCAGACCTCATCATCATCCACATAGTTATTGAAGCAAGAAAGCATGCTAGGAAAATATCCTTATACGAGAAATCATCACACATCAGACCTCATCACCATCCACAGCAGTTTGTTCTTCGGGCTCACCATGAGTAAGGGAATATACTCGAGGTCGAACGGATTGTCTTGATTGACCTTGATAGGTGCTGAAGTTATAGACTATTCTTTTCTGCCCACATGCAGTCTTCTGTGAAGGAGCTCCACCTGATTTCTGAACTTCATCGCTCTTTTGGCCAAGAGATGGATAATATCTTGCTATATGACCAGGCGGACGACACCAATAGCAAGTGTTCAAACTCATCAAGCATTCACCTTTATCTTGTCTTCCGCATTTGGCACAAGTGTCTACAGTATCTTGAGTCGTACCTCTGCTAACTCCACCCGAAATGTTCTTGGACTTCCTCCCATTAGATCCCTTAGATTGATCCACATGTTTTTCATCAGCACTTCTCTTCTTATGCATCTTTTTACGTTTCTAAGTTAATAATCGATGTCCACTCTTCCAGATCGTTCCACTAATACTGAGTATTCACCGATCCCCAAAAGCACTAATGGTTGTCTGATCAAATTCTTTAATCCTGAAAAGAATCTCTAGTACTTTTCTTCCACAGTAATGATTAACTATGGCGCAAACATCGATGAATTCTACTTCGTACTGCATCACTGTCTTCTCTCCTTACACTAGCTTGATGAACATGTCTTACATCTGTCTTTGAGCAGATACAGGCACAAACCTCTAACTAAAATGCTCCACAAACTCCTCCCAACTTATCAAAATGTTGGGTATGTCCCATGACATGTCCTGTGCTACCAATGCCACCACATTTTGGTTTCTCCATCCAGCACAAAAGTAGCTAACGGTAATCTTCATTCATCCGGACAAGCCATGTAATCTAGTATTTTCTATCCTTATGAGTCGTTCCCCGCTTCAATCAGGTCTTCAATTCCCTTGAACAAAGGTGAACGCGGATCTTGAAATATCTTCAAATAATTATCGACAACAATAATATCATTTCCAATAGACTGTGACCTTTAATCCTGTATCAGCGGAGTCATCATCATCATCATATAGGTCAGGACATTCGTGTTCACATTTATATTAGGTTGTACTTTGGTGTTTCTATCCGACTTTATTCTTCTATAATTTCGAGTGTATTTCTATGTCTTAATGGATATAATTATTGATTTTTTTAACTTTAATTTTTTATTTTTTTATCATTAACTACCTTATTGGCTCTTTCATCAAGATTGATTTAATTAATCCTAAAACTGTCTCTGATACCGCTTTTTTCACGTCCTAACTCAAGATTTGAAATTAAACAAAACGGACACAGACGGTCGGACGGTGAGAATCAAATTTCTATATTCATTTATGATTTAACAAATGAAAATGTCACTAATCAAATTAAATTAAAGCAATATATTTAAATTTACCTCATTATTGTTTATCCGCGACTTAAAATGTTAAATTATAAAAATAGTAAGCATAAACAAAGCTAGGGAACACTCATACTCCTAAACTATAATAATATAAGGAAAAAAATAATATGCATGAGAGCTAAACTTTTTAATAATTCAATATAAACATTTGATATTATTAAAAAAATCTTATTATATCAATAGCACATATAAATCATTGTATATCTGTACAAACGTCACGGAAGCATCGTCTAATAATTATATACTGCTTAAGGTACTTAATATCAATATTCTTTTTCATTTATATGCGTGGGTAACTAAGTGTTCCATTAATCTTTATAATGAGTAGCGCCGTTATAGTCGATCGTATACGATATAAAGCATCTTATAAAAATATCATATTCTAATAATAAATGTTTCATTTTTATTTGCATAACAAACAATATTCTTTTACAAAATTCAATATATACGATAATTTAAATAAAGTTAAGCACACAACCATTCTTACAATATGAACAAAATTCAATAGAATCATAAATTATGAGAACGCAACACTATAAAAATAACAGTAAATGTATTTGGTCGAAAAGAAATAAAATATTACATTAGCAAATAAATGTGTATACACATCAATAACGATGAATTTGTTATTTGATTTGTCTTGACGTCGACCATTCTAAAATTAAAAGTCTAAAATAAACATGGTATTCATATTGAAATTTAATTGATTTATTATGTTATTACAAATTTAATATTTTTTTATTATTTCCTGCTTATCTTACTATTATTAATATATCACTTAATGAAAAAAACACCCTACTACTTTCTGTAGACATCGCACGAGGAATCTCCCTCTACTTCTTCTTTGATAGCTTCCTAGGCCACATGGTAGAAGGATTCATTCGCCGTTGCTCTCCTCTTCTCCGCAAGAAGCTTCCTTGGGCTCGATTGCTCAAGTTCAAGCGTCTGCACTCGCCAACCCTGCTTGACGCTGACGCTGCAAATGCTGCTCTTCTTCTCTTTTGCATGCAAGCCTCATCTCCTCTGCACGCATGAAAGCTTCTCCTCACTCTCGTCTTCCTTCACCATAGACAAGCTGCTCGGCTCAATAGTAAGTCGTTCGAGAATTTATAGGGCAAAATTTCACCTCCTTGGCTTCCCGAAACTCACTCGACTCATCTTTCCCTGTTCAGATTCCGACTCCTCACCTCATCTCCCACTTATTCGACTCTTCACTTCCTCTTACAGCTCTTTGTTTCCTCTCCATCTCTTCGCCTCTTAAATTCTTCTCCCCGGGTAATAGAAACGGGATGTTACAATCATCACCAGTTCAAAAAATTTCGTTCTCGAAATTTAAAAATGAACAGCATAAATTTCTTGATAAAAACTAAGGGTCATTCATTAAGATGAAATCTAATCAATATAAAGTAAAGAGTCGATAAAAGGCAACTCTGCTATTCTTCAAACAAAAACACATAGTTATTGAAGCAAGAAAGCATGCTAGGAAAATATCCTTATACGAGAAATCGTCAAACGCCCCATCCCCATCCACAGCAGTTTGTTGAATTTTTTAATTATTACTTTATAATAAATGCATTTCATGACAAAGATGAGAGGTCATTCATTAAGACCATAAACCCTAAACTCTAAACCCTAAACTCTAAACCCTAAATTAGAATTGATCATGTAATTGATAATGATTAATCGAAAATCGATTGGATTTTGCATCCATTAAGATAAGGAGATAGAAAATTAAGAGTTGTTCGCTAATTCAAAGTAAAAAAAAGTATGTAAGAGTAAAAGAGTAATAATTAAATATTAAATAGTTAATGGAGTAAAGAGTAATTTCTTTTGAAATTGACCTGCATTTTACAGTCTGTTACAACCTTCCCAATTTAAAAAAAAAAAATTGTTCTCGAAATTTAAAAATGAACAGCATAAATTTCATGACAAAAACGAGAGGTCATTCATTAAGATAAAATGTAATCACTATAAAGTAAAAACTCGATACAAGGCGACTCAGCTATACTTCGAATAAAAACACAGTTATTGAAGCAAGAAAGCATGCTAGGAAAATATCCACTTATTGACATGTTGGGTATGCCTCCTAACTTGTCCAGATGCTAACAACGCCACCACATTTAGACTTCTCCATCCAATACAAAAGTAGCTAACGATAATCTTCTTTCATCTGGACAAGTCATGTTATATAGTATTTTCTCTATCTTTATTAGTTAGTTTTCCGCTTCATTTGGGTCTTCAGTTCCCTTCAACAAAGGCGGACGCAGATCTTAAAATATCTTTAAATATTTATCCAAAACAATTGTATCATTTCCAATAGGCTCCGATTTGGACTCCAAAATCAGTTGAGTCATCGTCGTCATCATCTGGGGCAAGGCAATCGTGTGTAGATTTACATTAGGTTGTATGTCGTTTTCTATCAAACTCTACTCTTCTATAATTTCATATGCATCATTATGTCTAAATTGATATAATTATTAATTTGATTTAACCTTAATTTTTCATTTATTATTAATTACTTGTTGGCACATTCATTAAAATTCTAAACTTGTCTCGAGTATAACTTTTCTCATCACCTTGCCCGGGGGCTTCGAATTAACCAAGACGGATATAAACGGTCGGATGATGATAACTAAAATTTCTATACTCATTTATCATTTAATAAATGAAGAAGACACTAATCAAATTAAATTAAAACAGTATATTTAAATTTACTTTATTAGTGATTGTGCATCTTCTATAAACATTTTTTTCTATCATTCATCTTTTAATCACTTAATTAAATCTGAAATGTTAAATTAAAACAACGGTAAGCTCAAACAAAACTAGTGAACACGCATACTTCTAAACAACAATAATATAGAGGAAACAACATAGGGGAGAAACAATATACATGTCAGTTACACTTTTTAGTAATTCAATACAAACATTTGATGTCATTGAATTAAATTTTATTATATCAATAATATGTCCTTATCATTCTATATATGTATAACGGTCACAGAATCAGTCTAAAATTATATCACTTAAAGTACTTCATATTAGTACTCTTTTCCATTTACATGCACAGCTATGAGGTACCGTAGCATTCCCCCATTACTACCACAAAGGGATAACTCTATCATAATCAGTCTTGCACATACTATAAAAATATCACATTCTAACAATGAATGTTTCATTTTAATTTGCATAACAGTCAATATTCTTGTACAAATTTAATATATACGATAATTTAAATGAAATTAAGCTTTCTTACAATATAAACAAAATTCAATATAATCATAATTCATGGGTATTCAGTGTTATAACAGTAATAATAACTGCATTTGATCGAGAAGAAACAAAATATTACTATAACAAAAAAATATAAGTACTCACATCGATTATGATTAAATTGTTATTTAATGTCCGAGCGCCAACTTTTCTAAAATTAAAAGTTTAAAATAAACATGGTATTCATATTAAAATTAAATTTATTTAATATGTTATTACAAATTTAATTACTTTTTATTATTTCATGCCCTTATTTATTCGATAATATATATATATATATATATATATATATATATATATATATTATTGAATAAAAAAATAAGCAGAAAATAATACAAAAATTATTAAATTTGTAAATTCATACTAAAATTAAATTTCAATATGAATATCATATTTATTTTAGACATTCAATTTTAGAATAGTTGTCAAGACAAATAAAATAACAAATTCATCGTCGTTGATGTGAGTACTCGTATTCTTTTCTTTACTGTAATATTTTATTTCTTTTCGACCAAATGCATTTACTATTATTGTTGTAGTGATGCATACTCATAATTTATGATTCTATTAAATTTTGTTCATATTGTAAGAATGATTGTGTGCTTAACTTTATTTAAATTATCGTATATATTGAATTTTGTAAAAGAATATTGATTGTTATGCAAATAAAAATGAAACATTTATTATTAGAATGTGATATTTTATAAGTATCTTTATATATACATATTGGTTATAATGAAATTCTTCTCGTTATAGCATTAGCGGGGAACAACTTAGTTTACACGCATATAAATGAAAAAGAATATTGATATTAAGTACCTTAAGCAGTATATAATTATTAGACGATGCTTCCGTGACGTTTGTACAGATATACAATGATTTATATGTGCTATTGATATAATAAGATTTTTTTAATAATATCAAATGTTTATATTGAATTATTAAAAAGTTTAGCTCGCATGCATATTATTTTTTTTCCTTTATATTTTTATAGTTTAGGAGTATGAGTATTCTCTAGCTTTGTTTATCCTTAATGTTTTTATAATTTAACATTTCAAGTTTAATTAAGTGATTAAAAAATAAGCGATAAAAAGGAAAATGTTTTTCGACGACGCGGATAACCAATAATGAGGTAAATTTAAATATATTGTTTTAATTTAATTTGATTAGTGACGATTTCATTTGTTAAATCATAAATGAATATATAAAATTTGATTCTCACCGTTCGACTGTCTGTATCCGTTTTGTTTAATTTCAAATCTTGAGTGGGGACGTGAAAAAAGCACTATCAGAGACAAGTTTATGATTAATTAAATAAATCTTGAGGAAAGAGCCAATAGGGTAATTCATAATAAAAAAATGAAAAATTAAAGTTAAAAAAATTAATAATTATATCCATTAAGGCATAGAAATACACTCGAAATTATAGAAGAATATAGTCAGATAAAAATATCAAAGTACAACCTAATATAAATGTGAACACGAATGTGCTGACCTATATGATGATGATGACTCCGCTCATACAGGATTGAAGGTCAAAGCCAATTGGAAATGATATAATTGTTGTAGATAATTACTTGAAGATATTTCAAGATCCGCATCCACATTTGTTCAAGGGAACTGAAGACATGATTGAAGCGAGGAACTGACTCATAAGGATAGAAAATACTAGATAACATGGCTTGTCCGGAAGAAAGAAGATTACCGTTAGCTACTTTTGTGCTGGATGGAGAAACCAAAATGTGGTGGCGTTTGTAGCATCATGACATGTTATGGGACATACCCAACATGTCGATAAGTTGGAAGGAGTTTGTGGAGCATTTTAGTTAGAGGTTTATTCCTGTATCCGCTCAAAGACAGATGCAAGACATGTTCATCAAGCTAGAGCAAGGAGAGAAGACAGTGATGCAGTATGAAGCAGAATTCAATGCATTATCGATGTTTGCGCCATAGTTAATCGGTATTGTGGAAGAAAAGTACTACTGATTCCTTTCAGGATTAAAGGATTTGATCAGACAGCCGTCGGTGCTTTTGGAGATCGGTGAATACTCATTATTAGTGGAACGATCCAGAAGAGTGGAGATCGATTATCAACTTAGAAACGTAAAAAGATGCACAAGAAGAAAAGTATTATTGAAGAACATGTGGATCAATCTGAGGGATCCAATGGGAGGAAGTCCGAGAACATTTCGGGTAGAGTTAGCAAAGGTACGACTCAAGATAATGTAGACACTTGTGTCAAATGCGGAAGACAACCTAAGGTGAGTGCTTGATAGGCTCTAACACTTGCTATTGGTGTCGTCCGCCTGGTCATATAGCAAGATATTATCCATCTCTTAGCTAGAAGAGCAATGAAGATCAGAAATCAGGTGGAGCTCCTTCACAGAAGATTACATGTGTGCAAAAAAGAATAGTTTATAATGTCAGCTCCTATCAAGGTCAACCAAGACGACCCGTTTGACCTTGATATATTCCCTTACTCATGGTGAGCCGGAAGAGCTCTTTTACAATTTAAACAACTAACTATTTAATATTTAATTATTACTTATTTACTCCTACTTTTCTTACTTTGAATTAGCGAACAGCTCTTAATTTCTTTTTAAATTAAGCACGAATTTTTTAATTTTTACTTTATAGTACATACAAACATACTATAAAAATATCAAATTCTAATAATAAATTTTTATTTGCATAACAGTCAATATTCTGTTACAAAATTCAATATACACGAAAATTTAAAAAAAGTTAAGCACACAATCATTGTTACAGTATGAACAAAATTCAATATAATCATAAATTATGAGTATGTAGCACTATAACAATATCAGTAAATGGATTTGATCGAAAAGAAATAAAATATTACAGTAACAAAAGAATATGAGTACTCACATCAACACGATGAATTGGTTATTTGATTTGTCTTGACGTCGACCATTCTAAAATTGAAAGTCTGAAATAAACATGGTATTCATATTAAAATTTAATTTATTTATTATGTTATTAAAATTTTAATAATTTTTTTTATTATTTTTTGTTTATTTTTTTATTCAATAATATACATATATAAATAAATATATATATATATATATATATTACTATTATTATTACATCACTTAATGAAAAAACCACCCTACCACTTTATGTCGATGTCGCACGAGGGATCTCCCTCTACTTCTTTGATGGCTTGTTAGGCCACATGGCAGAAGGATTCATTCGTCGCTGCTCTCCTCTTCTCCGCAAGAAGCTTCCTTTGGCTCGATTTTTCAAGTTCAAGCGTCTGCACTCGCCACCTCTGCTCGACACCGACGTTGCAGTTGATGCTCTTCTCCTCTTTCGCATGCAAGTCTCGTAGCCTCTACAAGCATGAAAGCTCCTCCTCACTCTCATCTTCCTTCACCACAGACAAGCTGCTCGGCTCAATAGTAAGTCCTTCGATAATTTATAGGGCGAAATTTCACCTTCTTAGCTTCCCGACGCTCATCGCTTCATCTCCCCTCTATTTAGATTCCGAATCCTCGCCTCCTCCCCACTATACGACCCTTCACTTCCTCTTTCGGCTCTTCTTTTTCTTTCCCTCTTTGGCTATTCGATTCTTCTCCCCCTATAATAGAAACGAAATGTTACATTCTATCGTCCCACACTTGAAGGGCTGCACCCAACATATGTGTTAAAATCACCATGAGTCGAACATCTACTTGCAATTATGGTTAGTTCACCGGTCAAAATTTGTTGGATCACCACCGTGGTTGCAAAAATATCAAATAAAGTCCTCACCTACTGAGTCGACTATGTCGCCGCATGCCTCAATTGGCCTTCCTTCGGTCACCAAGGTGCCTTGGGCCGTAACAATCTTCACCCGGTCTTCGGCTTTGGCCTTCCTTTTGGTCGTTCGGGCAACAACACTCGACTCTCGTTTAACTTTTTCAGTGTAAGGGGCGGCCCACGATTTGACCGTCATTCAACAAAAATTCTATGGAACAAGACCCAGCTCACAGTCACTAGATTGGTATACTAGGGAACTGAGAGTAGTTGTCCATCGATCTCAAATCCCTCGACCCGATATTAGTATGTACCTTTTTGCCTCTTGAAAGCATCCCCAATCAATACGGTTATGAGGCCCCAGCTCTCAGAGGTCGAGGCAAAGAACTTATACTTCCAATCTTTAGCCATATTTTCCAAGCCTAAAAACTGGAATCGACCGACCGTCCTAGACTGTACGTATCCATCGGCCCCCACCCAGAAAGAAAACATATGACTGAACAAATCGGTAGACCATAGGATTCCATTCCGCCGACAAAACATTACATATGTCATTATCGCAGCAATCGAATTTGGCTTGACCTGAGCAGAAATGACCCATATCGATTGACAATCGCTCTAAGTTCCTAACAAAAGGGCACCCTCGATCCATACCTCTATTGATCTCTAGAAAACAACATATTGTTTCCAAACCTATCGATGGTCTTCTCATCCGAGCAAGCAGCTCTGAACCTAATGGCCTCGTCGAAGAAAAAGGCCTCCACAACGAAAGCATTGTCAGACGGAGACAAAATCAATCGCTCGGTGGCAGCTAGCAAGCCAAAGGTTTGTGGAGTCCACTTTGGAGCAACCAGAAAACAGAAAGAAGAGTCGAACGAAAGTAAAGGTCGGGCAAAAGGAGAAAAAATCCAAGCACAGAAGTTCAGAGAAAAAATAAAGCAAGCGCGCAAATGAACACTTAAGCCCCTATTTATAGAGACCCAGCGAAACTGAAAACAAAGTCTGAGAATTTTGAGAAAAATATAACATCAATACAAAAATCAAGACAGAAAAGGAAAATAAAAATATTATCATTCCGAAATAATAATTACACTCGGATCTAGTCTAACAGCAAATATTTTATAAATTGGTACTCGGTCTCCTCGACCAGAACTACCCTTCCTAACTAACCTTCAATAAAACATTGGATTGTCGAGCTTAAAGTGGTTTACTCGGTCGGCCTCAAAACAAGCTCTCTGTACAAAGGCATCTTCTCGAAATTCATTCACTTCTCGGCGGAGATTAGTGGCCATCCCCTCGAATCTCCTCTCATAGAGCCAAAGCAACTTCCATCTCATCCCCAGGGACATCCGACGTCCCTCAGCCACTTCCTCCCGAATCTCCACAGGGTTGGTCGGGCGGTTGGCCATGTTCTCATTGTCGACTGGTGCTTAGAGCACCGAAGCAGCCAACACAGTTGGATCTCGGCCGCACCAACAATCGACAAAGCCCCAATCTCAACGTTCTCGTCTACAAGAAATAAAAGTTAATATACAAAGGAAAAAATACAAGTAAAAAACGGAGACAAAAACACATAGTTATGATTCGATCCACCTCGGACCAAGTAACTCCGCTTACATGACGAAAGGTCATCAGTTCCTCGTTTGTCACCAACCGGCTGATCACCTCCATCAATTTCTAGTACGATGGTCGGTTGAGGAGCTGTTGTAGTCTCAGGCCGACCCAGAACCTCAATCTGGGCCTCAGTCGACGGGCCAACAGTTGAACCGCCCAGCTCTTTCCAACGCTAAGTTGGCCCTTCTCTGGAATCTTTCAGATCGAATCAAACGACTCCTCCTGTCTACTCGCTCAGTTGGCTTTGGATTCTTAGCCACCTTTTTCTCCCACTTCTTTGTCCTCAGCTCGCCTTTCAGGCGGTGCTATACTCGAAGCGCAGCCAGCATCTTCAACCAGTCGGCAGGTTGCAACGCCATATCAGATCCTTTCTCCACACAAGGAAAGCATATAAGCCGAGTGGATTCTAGGAGGGACGGACTCAATAGACTAAGAATCGTCCGCTACATCTCATATATAAGGGTCATGGGCACGGACATTCCGGGAGTATAATCATTGCATTAAATTATTACTATAAAGATTTAATTTATTGAATTCAAATTTCATTGTCATTATGACAGCTGCCGCTCAAAGAGCAGGAAAATTGTGGAACTTAATATATACATCCAAAAATGATTTGCATGAATTTCGAGACAATCTAACTGTCACGATTAAAAGAGATGAAATGAAGATCATCCCTCTACAAGTACTCATGAAGTCGATCGGCTGAAGATTACCAGCCGACCGACAGCCAACTGATCAAAGTGCTGGAGAGCGATTGAAGGAAATTCGATCAACTGAAAACCAGTCCGACGAGCAAAGGGCCACTAGGATCAACAAGAGACGAGCATCAACGCCAAGAATCGATCCAAGGTCTAATCCCCCAACAAGTTCACAAGTATCAACGTGAGGTTCTCTCAATAGATTATCAAAGAATCGCCAGAGAACACCAATAAATGATATTATGGCAAGCCGACCGGCCATCCTTAACTCGAAGCCGACAGATTTCCAGAGCGAAGGCAGGCCAACATTCGTACGAAAAGGTGTCAAAATTAGTTATAAATACGAAAAGGCACAGGCGTGCCAAAAGGTAGGAATATCCTGTAACGCCACTATTAAAGCAGAGGCAGGCATGTAATTTTACATTTTTTTCCCTCTATCTCATATAAATAGGGGGTCCATAGCATGTCTTAGGGGTTTTTTGGCCTCCAGGTTTTTGGCCTCTATGCTTTTTGGGCTCTCTCTCTAGTCCCATACTCTATAAAGAGAACTCTCTTCCATTCTCTCTTGTAACACCCACTATCAACACATAAAATGGGTCACAGAGCGCAAGAATACCCCGATTCGCCCAAAGGTGACAACTTTGTGTGTGTTATTTTCCTTCTTTCTCCCTCTGTCTTTCTCGACCTCTCCCTCAGTTTATATCGTTCCAACCTTGGGCGTGCTTTACAGAATAAATCTAGATACAACATATGTGTGTGTGAGCGCGCACGCGCGCGCGTGTGCGTGTGTGCGTGCGTGTGTGAATGCATGTGTCTGGATGGATGGGTATGCCTGTGTCTGTAGTGGGTGTGTGTGAATGGGCGTGTATGGATGAACATGTATGCTTGTGTGTGTGTGCGAGCGCGCATGTAGGTGTCTATGTTTATATGAAAGATGACTAAATAGCACCATAACATGGAAGTGAGTTTTGAAAGAAATTGTGCACGTCTATATGAAAGATGACTAAAGAGCACCATAACATGGAAGTGAGTTTTTAAAGAAATTGTATGTTTATATGAAAGATGAATAAAGAGCACCATAATATGGATGTAAGTTTTGAAAGAAATTATTACAGGCAAATTACAGGAGTACACGGTTGGATACTCATTATGTAATCATTTTAATTGATTTATAAAGCTGTGAAGTGTTGTGCATTAGTTGCGTACTCCATCTAGTTTGAGTACAAATCAAGTACACAGCCCATATTCTACATGCATAACTTGTGCATGTAAAATTTCTCCAATTTTGAAAGTAAACCAGTAATAAAATCAAAAAGGGTATACCCAACGCATGGAGATACTACCGATGCAAGGTACACAGAGAAGTTGATGTATGCAACCTCACTCATGTATTGCAAAGTGGTTGTTTCCATGGCTCCAACCCATAGCCACTTGATTGCAGTACCTCTCAAACTAAAAAGAATACCTAATAGTGAAAAGTGTGCACTTTATTTTTATTTACTCACTTTTTCCAGGGCTCATCCCACGTAGTGACACTATATTTTAAAGCTTAATTTTCAAATTTCTTAGCTGCACAGTTTAAACGAAAACAATGAAGTTCTTTTTCCTTTTAAGTTAATTATCTCAGGCTACAACCAACAAGCACAGTTGTTACCTGGAAAGGTAAGATCTTCTGCTTCTCACGATCAAAAGCAACAATTTCACAATCCAACACAAAGGAGTTTACTTCAGGCTTCTTAAATCTGCATCAAATGTGGTTATCATGCATATATAAACTCATTAAAAATGTGATCGATAAATGATATGCTAAACCAAATACAAGCTTACAATGCACAGATTAAGTGCACTACTGTAAAAAAAATTCAGAATAGATTAAAATTGTTTCATTTATGCATATAGTAAAGCAGATTAAGTGCACTACTGTAAAAAAAAATTCAGAATTGTGCAATAGATTAAAATTGTTTCATTTATGCATATAGTAAAGCTTTTAATCGCAACCAAAAAGGTAAAAGGTTTAAACAAACATTGTTGTGAACAAGTATAGAACAAAAAAGTAAACCCATACAAGCGAGTGATTGAAACAACAAGCAGTTATCGATATATTAAAAATAGAGTAGCTTAAAAAACAATGGATAAATAAACGTGTATGTAAAATTATAAATAAGCCAAAAATGCAAAATTAAGTTCTGTAACTCCATTCAAACTGAGGGGATGCTATAGATTGACTCAATCCTCAACCAAAAAAAAAGGCTTCAAAATCAAGTCACAACACAATGATATTATAGTTCAACCTTGATACAGCACTGACCACATCAGGGTACTTTCCAGTATTTCGTTCAGCATTACGGCTGTATATCTCTATGGTGCCATCTTCCATGTAATGTATCTGCAATTCAAAAAAGAAACCAGAAAATAACTTAAACATGTGCACAATTTATGAAATTCTATTAAGTACCTTCCAAGATGGGTGAAACATACCATAAATTTCTCTAAAAATTAATAAGAGAAGTTTCATATATTGCAAATCTTAAAAGAACATTAAAGAGTCTGCAGCAGTACCTGAGCCCGCTCACCATCATACTTGTATTCACATGTAAATTCAGTTCCTTGAAACTTATCCAGAATCTCAGAGACTGATTTTGTAGGTTTGGCCAACATAGGTCCCACTGGCACACCCAAAGAGAAATCGCATGCCTCTGAAAGTTTCAGTATCCCAGCATGTAGAAGAGCAGGAACAATTTTACCATAGTCCGGAAGAACAGAATATACTTGTTTAATGATTTTTGCAGCCTAGAGTGCATGAAAATCAATATCAATCACAAATCAGGCAGATAGTTACAAATTAAGCTTAATTATGATTGAATTATAATCAAGTATTCAAATTATGCTAATCCTGATTGCGAATAGACTCTGAGTTTAAGTATTTAAAACGTACTAACACGCTGATATTCAGCTTTCTAAACATGAAGCACAGTTTAGATAGCTACAGAAACACGTATAAAATTCCAGGATTACTGAAAGCGCTGAGTTCATTTTAGCAATCTAGTAACGAATGTAAAAAGATTGTCATTTAAGTTGAGTAAAATGTAGTGACATAATGGTATTCATCTTTCTAAACCATAAAGTAAACAACCACGTTGAATGCCTATAAGGATCCTGAATATAAGTTTACTTAAATTATCTGGGGATGAGATAATGAAGTGAATAATCAATTTGAATGTGCACTTCGAAGAAATTTTGACACGGGGCTCACCAGAGAAGAGCTGAACTGGTGGGAAAGTTGCTGAACAGGTTCAGCACCCGTAAGGTCCAGCCGGGTCTAGGATGGTGGGCAAGGGGGTTGCCGCCCAAGGGAGGGGCCTCCCCCTCCTAACTATCTACTAATATAAATATGTTCTCTTTGCTGATTTGCTGAGTTTTCTGTCAGGACAGCGGTTGGCATCCCCTTTTCCCTTCTAGGATTGTATCTGAGAACAGGTGGTGCTCCAGTTGTATCATGCTCCGAGGTGGTTATCTGCTTCCGTTTTCCTCCCCTTTCTCTTCAGACCTGCTTGTTGTCGCCTTACAAACCCAACCCCCCACCCCTTGCCACTGCCGCCTTCCTGCATTGAATCCAGCACGGGTTGTCATCGCTCCTACACCGCCCGAGTGTTGCTGCCACTCGATCTGATCTCTTCCGTGTTGCCGCCTCGCTTCCCCGCCCTACTCGCTCACAGCCAACCTCTCCCCACAGCTTGCAAGTGCCACCGTCACCCTTCGTACCTCACTCCAGCCTGCAGCCGCCTCTCCCAAACCACCTCTCCACCGTACCACTGGCTATCCTACCTCAGCCTTAGTAGGATATTTGTGTTTGCTGCATTTTCTAATCTATTTTGAGCCCTAATTGTAACCTCTATTGCTTTTACGTAATAAAATATGTTTTCCTATTGGATTTTGGGATAATTCCGGTATCATTTGGTATCAAAGTTAGCCTAACTCTAGTCCTACCTTAGGGTTTTCCTAGCACCCATCAAACCATAGCCAAATTTTGATCAACTGTGATTTTGCCTTCCTGATTTTCAAAATCAGCAATCTCAAAATAATTTTTCTACATCCTAAATCAGCCCCATACACCCTCTTTCACCTCCCAAACCTAAACGCATCAAAACATAGCCAAATCTTAACTTAACCCTAATTTTCCCTTGCTGATTTTCAAATTCAGCAACCATAAAAAAATTTTTTGCACCCTAAATCAACCCCACACACCCTCTTTCACCTCCCAAACCTAAACGCACCCAACTATAGCCAAATAATGACCTAACGCTGAGTTCCCCTTGCTGATTTGCAAAATCACCAACCCTAAATAGCTTTTCTACACCTATAATCAATCTCATGCACCCTCTTTCACCGCCTAAGCCTAAAAACTAGCCATGCCACCGAGGAATCAAAAACCAGAAGCCTTATCGAGTGAAAAGGACATGATTTCGTTTATAAAGAATTCACATAGAGGAGTCCAGGAATATTTTAGAGAAGATATGCAGAGTGAAATCCATCAACTACAACAGAGATTTGCCACTTTTGAGAGGAGACAATCCGGATGGGTCACCCGTAACCACAACGGAGATTTGCTAGATTGAAGGAATAGAGTGAATCTCTTCCAACATGCCGATTCTGGAGATGAATCACATCACGAGGCGACCACCACATCTCACATGCAGGGTTCAAACCCTAGATCTTACAGCTAGAGTACACCCAAAGGAACGCTCAAGCTGACCCCGCCAGAAGAGACATTAGTTCAGAGTGGAGAATAGCGGCACCAATTCGCATTCCCAAATCCATCTCAGCCATGAAGTGTTTCAAATGCCACGGATTTGGGCATGTTGAATTAGAGTGCAAAACCAGAGGATGATATATTTCACTGAACAAAAGAGTTGCCGCAGAAAGAGACAATGACACCGTTGACACTGAAAAAGGTAAGGACACAAAGGAAGATGATTAGATTCCAATGAATATGATAGAAAAGCATGTAGCTCCAGCCGAGGGCATAAGGGAGCCTCCAACAGGATTCACATAGTAGTCCAAGATGGTCCTAAGTCTGAGGAACTGACACTAAACACCCGACAACCTCAAATAAGAGAAGTTTGGACTTTTCAAATAGAGAGGTTCCTTCCCAAATTGCCCCTACCGAGGGAGGTCCAGCATATCAGAAATAGAGCCCTTCTGTGTCATGTCGGTAATATTACATTGAGTTATTTAAATGTTAGATTAAATTCAATAGTTTACCCACCATCATATGTCCATACAGTAGAGATGAACCGCAACTTTGAAAGTTATTATAGGAGCTTGGAGGGAATAAAATTTTTCAGTGGAATTTAGGTCCTATCAGTGAAAATAAAGAGATCTCTCCTCAATAATTGTAGTGAGAGTGGAGCACCTTGCCATAGAATTTACCCCAAGATTTCTCCTCACATACTTGTTTATCAGCTACATTTAGCTGAGTACAAAAGTGGAAGAGTAAGGGTTCAAACTTAAGGGCTCAAAAGTTACATTGCGAGAAACTATATGAATATGCAGCTCCAGCTCAGGATGTGCCAAAAAAGTGCATATTTATTCTATCAAGAAGTGTTGTGAAATGACAACGTTTGCAGGACCGATCTACCAGGAGACTACAATATCTTTGCCACTTTCAATGTAACAGATTTGACTCCGTACTACGACGAACAAGAAGCTTCAATGAATGAGGTCGAAGCTCACCCCAACCCCGAGAGACTGACGCGAGGCTCATCAAGGAAGAGCTGAACATGTTGGAAAGTTGTTGAACTGGTTCAGCATTGGTTTGCAAGGTTCAGTCGGTCGTAGGGTGGGCTACCGTTGCCGCCCCTCTTAGCAATCTACTAGTATAAATATATTCTTTTTATTGATTAGGGTTGGTTTTTACTTAGTTTTTTTGTCAGGACAATCGCTGGCATCCCCCTTGCCCTTTTAGGATGTATCCGAGAACAAATGGTGTTAAGGTTGTATCATATTCTAAGATGGTGGTTCTCTCCTTGTGTTTTCCTTTCTCTTTCGACCTCCTTGTTGTCGCCTTACAAACCCAACGCCCCCCCCCCCCCCGGTTGCCGCACCACCCAAGTGTTGCCGCCACCATCCTGCTAGCTTCCCTGCTACCGCCTCACTTCCCCCGCCCTACCTTCTTACCGCCAACCTCTCCACACACATTGTAAATGTCGCTGCCACCCTTCCTGCATCATTATAGCCTGTCGCCGCCTCCCCCAAACCACCTAGCCATCGCACCACCGGTTGTCTTGCCTCCGCCCCTGCAGAATATGCTCGTTTGTTGTGTTTCCTTTCTCATTTTGAGTCCTGATTGTAACCCCTTGTTGCTTTTGCTTAATAAAATATGTTTTCCTATCGAATTTTGGGATAATTCTGATATCAAATTTATTAAAAAAAAAAACTTCTCTTGTAATTTGAGCATCATATCATTAAAAAAATAATAATAAATCATGCTCATTCAAGTTTTACCCATCTAATTTCTCCATAGAAATTATGAATAGGGGTCATTTTTAGATCATAGTGTTGAGATTGAAGAGGATGTCATCAAAAGTCTTTAAGCGTGATGGAATCATTAGTCGGCCAACGTATGAAAAAGATCAAAGCTCTGAATAACATATCACTGTTCTCATTTTATATTAGAATTCATTTAATTTTTTTAACTTGTTTTGACAAACTTATATTTTAACTTTAATCTAGTTGAGATATTTCCTGCTCAAATTATCTTTTAAACTATAACTTCTCTATTCAGTTATTATAATTTCTTTTATGTGGAGTCTGTTTATGAAATCATGTCCATGTTATTGCCTCCTTAAAAGCTTAATTTTCTGCAGAAAATTCAATAAAAATCAAAATTATCCCAACTAAATATTTTTCCACACTTTTCTTCTGGAATAAAATTTTGAGCTTTCTCAGACACAGTTATGTAACTATCTTGATGATCAGGCACGCCCAATATTCTTGACTCTTTAGTGTGAATTTTATTGTTGAGGTCGGCGCATACGGCTCTTTCATCATATCAAACCCACCAAATAATTTGAAGACTTATTTTAAGCACAGGGCTAAAAGGGCAATTTAATCGTTTGTTGGCTATTATTGTTTGGTATAAATAGGACATAATATGATTAGGATTAGGGTATGTGATTGTTATCTGAAGTCTTAAGAGTTAGGGTTTGGGAGACTCGCCTACCTCTCAAATTGTAGGCCTTTGTTTACATATTTGGGATTGTATTATTTTGTTTTGATATTGGTGGAATAGAAGCTATTATTTTTTCCCTAATTTATGTGAAACTGTCTCGTTCCTTTCAAATTGATATCGGAGCCGTACCAAGAGTAATGGTGGCCAATAAAGTCAATATCTTGGAGAAGAAATTAGAGGAAGAGGTGAGCCAAATCAAATCGGGAATGAAGGAACAATTTCGCATGGCAGCAAGGTTAAGCAAGGGATAGTGTTGTTAGCTTAGGGGAATCTGCGGTTGCAGGATTGAGCAACAAGGTCTGGAGCGAATTCGAGCGGCAGCCAGAGGAAGGGATTGTGGGACCGCAAGAGGCATGCAATGAGCGTGGACTTGAGGGGCAGCCACAAGAAGGGAACGTGCGACTACAGGAGGCTTGGAATGAGCTAAAACAGATGAATGGTGTGCGATTCGGCCCGATAGAAGACTAATTCAAAAAAATGGTCGGGAAGGATCGCACGGCACCAGGAAGGTTCCATCTAGTAACATCATGCGAAAAGGGATGGTGGCATACGATTCAGTGCTTGAAAAGATCATTTCAAAGAATTTTGGCCAGGAACAAACAACAACGGTGGGCGACCTTGGCCAAGAGCTGTATCCAACAGCGTTAATGTTGTTTGTTGTGACAACCACAGCAGTCCTCAAAGCGGAAGCAGATTTAGGAGTCTATGGGGACGGACAAGCAGAATATGGGGCGAGCCAGACTTATGGAAGAAGGGAAATAAATATGGGTCGGGGAAAGGAACTCAACCACCACTTCATGGGTGGAACAAGCTTCGATTGGGGAAATTAGGGAGGAGACCCGGGCATATGAAAGTTGAACGTGTCGACCCTTGAAGGAGATTATTCCTACCGTTGAGTTTGTAGAATGTAAATATAATTTTTTTGTTAATGGGCGGATGGAGGAAGAAAAATAGCGGTGGCCCTATGTTTGGAAGGGAAAGCTCTAGTGTGGTACCAAAGGAGAGAACATCAACCAATCAGAATATGGAAAAATTTAAGGATCTATTGTTGGAGTGTCTCAGAACCAAACGAGTCATGAGCAAATTTTTGCAATGGTCCAAGAAAGATCCATCGTGGATTATAGAAAAAAATTTGAGATGATATTCAACTTTTTAAGAGGAATATTGAATGTAGTATTGGATGGAAACTTTATGAAAAGGTGAGGCCAGAAATTCAAGCAGCGCTTCGTCTGCTGAGACAATGAGGATTAGGGGAAACTATCGAATTAGCGCAGTTGATTGAAGATAAAATGCATGGATTGGCCTAATAAGAGCAACTCAAGCAGAGTATTGTACTAAAATGCTACAACCACGATGATACCAAAAACTCAAATAATGAGATTCCAGAGGGAGGCTCCATGAGAGAAAAATAATGGTTAGAGGGTGATATTCAAAAGTATTATAAAGACAAAGATTCAGATTAAGAAGAAGAGAGCCAAGAGGTTATATTTTCAGTTTGATGAGAAGCTTGTCTTGAGACACTGTTGCAAAGATCGGACCTTATAGGTTCTCACAGTGTGTGGCATGGATGAGACAGAGAATAAAGAAACAAATGAGGTTCTGGTAGAAAAGGAGAAGTAACACCCTCACCTGAATTTGGCGGAAGGCTCATTGAACTGAGTGTTGGGGTTAGGACCAAACACACTATGAAACTTTGGAGACAAATCAGAGAGCAGGACATAGTGATGTTGGTAGATGGTGGAGCCACCTACAACTTCATATTTATTCCACTAGTGAAGCGATTAAGGCTTGAGATTGTTGACACGAGTAATTTTGTAGTAATAATGGGTACATGAAAGGTGGAGAAGAGAAAGAGAGTTCGTAAAAGGGTGGTCTTAATACTGTAAAGCTTCGTGTGATAGGTGAAGAAAAGCACGTCACTTGAATTCTACGTGTTTAAATAAGGACAACAACATCAAGAACAAAAAATTTTAAAAAAAAAATCATAGGTATAAAGTCATCATCGATATTCCTGCCGTTAAATTTGCATTAATTTTTCTATAAATACATTACTAAAATAAAAAGAAGTTCCAGACCTCTTCCAATGACTGAGAAAAATTTTTCACAGCTGCACCCTGAAGTGCTTCTGAATATACAGATGCTTGCCCAAGAGCCACAAGAACTGTTTTCTCTGCCAAACCTATTCTCATTTTGGACTGCAGAAGAGTTTGAAGTTCTAAAACTCACAACGAAGAATGAGAATGGGAATTATTAACAGAAACAACAGCATTAAGAGATTATTAACCTGAAGAAGGCGAATTATGTATAATGGCTCACAATCAGTAGCAGCGACAAGAAGACCTTTAATGTAATTTCTTTTCTTGTCCTGACTGTCTTTTCCAGACTCCTAATTTACAGGAAAAACAAGCATATAAGATTCAAAGAAGTAGCAAAACTCACAAATACACAGTCAAAAACATAGCATGCAAATATATCGAAATCCAAGTATTTTCTGAGTTTACAAGGCTTGAGAGTTTGTAACCTTTGCAATGGCACGAAAAGTGTCAAAAACTTTGACGATAGTCAAACGCTGAGGCTTGTATAAAACTCTCTGTGATGATCTGCTAGCTTTAGCGACAAGGCCCAGGTCACCTAATTCCTACCATCGACACATTCTTCACAAATCAAGCCATGAAAAAAGAAAACAGAGAAAATGCTTCGGACAACTAGTGCACTCCACCAACCTGTAGCTGCTTATTGACATGCTCTTCCCTCCTCCCATAAGCTTCAGCGAGCGCCCTAATAAGAGAAGCATCCCCTATTCCGAGCTCGATGCCCTCATGCGGTGGAGCAATCCTATTAGCCGACAGATAAACCGTGGGGAGAAGGTCATTAGGAGTGGTGGCCATAACAGTGCGGAAGACGTTGCAGATGATGTCCGTGATAGCAATCCTACCCGACTCGTTCGAGATGAGATCTAGGGCGCGAGCGAGGAAGTTGAACGGCACTGGGTCGCCATCTTTCCATGATGCGGCAGCTTTGGGGTCAAAATCGGAGCCTTTTTTCCTGAGTTCCAGGAGAAAATCCGTTGTTTCCAACTTCTTTGGTTCGTCCGAGGCGGGTGGGGGGTCTATAGTTCTGGGTTTTTTGGGAGTTGAAGAAGGGTTCTGAGACTCGGATGATGAAGGCTGGCGGTTCTTCTTAGCTGCAGCGGCGCGGGAGGCGCCCATGAGGACATCCGTGACCGTACGGCCGGACGCCATTGTACGGCGCTGTGAAGATGTGGATAGAAGAGAGAGCGGGGTTTCGTTAGGCTTTTTGAGAAGCGAAGAGAGAGCGGAGGGAGTAGGCGATGGGCATCGGAGGGAATGGAGTATGGGCACTCTCAAGAGCATGAAACGCAGAGAGTTCGGGGCACGCAGGCCGCGCCGGCGCAGTGTGGACTTCCGTGTGTTTGTGTGAATTATATTGGGCGGGACAGAGGAGAATTGAACAACAAGTAGGGGGTGTAAACCAGCCCAACACGAGCGAGCCCACACTAACTCCTGTTCGGCTAGTTTATATTTCGAGCCCGAAGAGAGTGTTCGTGTTCGGCTCATTTGCTTAGCGAGCCGAACACGAGTACGTTCACGAACAAAGAGTCGGGTCAACATCATTTGAATATAATTTACATTTGAATATAATTTAATAATTTTTATTATTTATTATAAATCTTTTAAATTTTTTAAAAATACAACTCATCGATATATATATATATATATATAATTGAGGAATAGTATTTCGAGTCAAAATGAGCCGAACACGAAGGAACAAATCCTTTTTAGTGTTCGGCTCGTTAAGGCTAGTTAACTTAGCGAATGAGCCAAACACGAGACCTTAACAGCTGAACATGAAATTGTTCACGAACAATAGTACTGTTTTGACAGCCCTAACAACAAGCACCCCTAACTTACCAGAAATTGTTATCCCAATAATTCTACAATAATTTCATAATATCCTGTGAATAACATTGAAATGGAACCGTGAAGATTATTGTGGTATTATTGAGTTATTGAAATTAAGACCCAATAACTATCAATAACCCTCAATAACCCCGAAATGAAAGTTCCTGAGGGGTTCTTACAGACGCAGTGCCGCGTAGGTTCTCCTTATGCAACAATTTCTCCTAACTTACGAAAGAGGTGAATTTTAAGGGAATTCATGTTCATGCCATATAATATTTGTTAATTTACTTATTTAATATTTATTTATATAATATTTATATTAGCATAAAGAATGTGGGTAGCTTGCCCTTTAGATAAATTTAATTGATTTAAATTTCAAAATTAAATTAATTTTGAGGGAACTATTTGAATTTAGGTGAAAAATAAAAGAGATAAATTGAATTCAAGATCCAATTAATGATTTATTAACATAATTTAATAAATTAATTAAATTCAGTTAAAGGAGGGAGGAGGGAAGGTCAAGGAGGTTTCTAAACTGAGTTGATTTATTAATTAAAGAGTTAATTTAGTTTAATTACTTATAAGAAGAAGGTTTATTAGTTAAAAGCATAAGTGTGGTCAGCCACTTAATTCCAAAAATAAGTGTAGATAATTTTGGTTTATTTTCATGAAGAATAACTTAAAATATAAATTTTAAATTTTAAAAAATATTGATGGCATTATTTAAATAATTCATTTAAATTAATTTAATTTGAAATATCCATTAAAATTTTGGCCAGCAAATAATTATATTAAAATTATATTTTTATTATTTAGAAAAGAAAATTTATTATTTAGGATAATATTAAGGATAATTCAGTTAAATTAATTTTAAATTATTTCATTAATTTAAAAATATTTTTTTCATCAAATTAAGTGGAATTATCAGTTAAAATTACGTTGTATTGTGAATAATATGATGAAATTATTATTAGAATAATTTAAAAGTGAGTGTGAATAATAAGAATTATTTTAAAGAATAATTGGTATAGTTTAATAAATTTAAGGTTACATGATGGCTAATTTTCTTGTCATGGATAATGTGATAAAATGCGACTAAATAGAGTCAACTTTAATGTTAATTGGATAATTCATGAGCTAATGCAAGTGATAAACATAATTATCAAAAAATAATAAATATATAATTTAAAGTGAGTAGTGAGGCATTCTAATTGGATAAATATATCCTTATATACTTTCCATGATAAAGGCACATTGGAAAACATATTTTAATGTCTAAGTTTCAAGTGTCTCTATGATGTTATTAATATCTCTATCCTAACATAAGTTGAATATATATATAATTTTATATATTTTCAATCATTTTTACGTGTTGATTCCAGAAATAAAGTCTCCAAATATTTTAAAATGCTTAATTAAAAGGTGAACTTATACTTAATAGTTTCTCAGTTGGTTTACAATCATTGAATTTTGGGAAATAGTTAGATTTATATTTCCTTATTTAACCTCTACTCAAGTAAGTTTACTCCCTCCTAAACTTTTACATTTAATATTTTAATCCAATAGATATTTTTACAACTAGTAAACTTCATCTTAGTAAAATTGACCATTTTATAAAAATTCATCTTCAACTCATTACAAAATGTATTTGCCACACCCAAATTTAATCTAAGTCAAAACTATGTACATCATCATTGGGAAAGTGTGTCAACTTCAACCTTCCTTGATGGATCGTTAAATTTGTAAGTAAATTTATTTTAGTAGCCTCCTTTACTTTTATTTTTTCAAAAACGTTGCATCCTATGGGGAAAAATTTTTGTAGGATTGGGTATAAATTATGATCCTTTGAATCAAGGTGAAAGAACTATGTAGTTTTGAGATTTAAGGTAAGATTTTATTGTTGATAATTTTTGCATCCATGCCACTTAAATAATCCTTTAGTTCCTAACCTTACTAATTTGATATCTACTTTCATGAAATTGTGTTATATTCTCGTTAACAAATTTTTATGTTTCAATAATACTTTCATAGACCAAATTTTTTTTACTTCTACTTTGTGGATACACTCTTGACTTGATCCATTGAGACCAACTGTGATGGCATGATATTTAAGGACAAGGTTTATAAGATGTTAGAAAAAAAAATCTTTCCCTGTTCTAAGTGGTTGGCCAATTTGTTTTTATTCTATGCAATGCATTATTTCTTTAAAGGAATATTTTCATGCAAGAATTAAAAAAGTTTTCTTCCCGTAATACAATATAAATCATTTACAAGTAATACAAAGTTCGATATTATAAAATGACTTGAACTCTAGCAAGTTCTTATAAAATGACTTGAACTCTAGCAAGTTTACTAATTTTATATGGATTATTTTCCCACTTAGGGATACACAGAACATAGGCTTGCAATGTAAGTTAAAATATGGTAGTAAGTTAGGTTTTATAGTGGAAGCAAATTTTTGGAGCAAATAAAATAATATCATAAGCTCACCACAAACATGCAAAAATCTCCTTTTTTATTTAATAAATTAAAAAAATAAAAAATAAATTTAACCAAGATTAAGATTAAACATTATATTGCAACAGGTGATAGATCTACCGATTATTAACAAATGTTCAAAGCTCTTAATGCTTTCAATGCTTTTCGTGAAATAAAATTGTATGAGTCTAGGCTCTGTCTCTAATATTAAAACTGACCTAGATTTGGTAAGGGAATTTGTGACATTCACTTATTATGGTTAAAAGCTAAATATGTGATGGAGACTCATGGCTTGTTGGAATGATTTGATTAGAGGAAGTGATTAAGAGGAAATAAATAAATCATGAAAAAACCTATAGCTCCTATTAGAGTTATTGACCTTGGGTTTCTTATGGTGTTGGATTGAGTGTATGAAATCATTTTAAATACAAAATTAATATATTTATATTTGATCTAATTTTGTGAATTTCTAAGTGACTTAGAGATAATCAAACATTATGAAAAAAAATATTAGGTTAAAGTGATCTAATATGGTTAAATTTGACTTATCTTGAAATATTAAGTTACTTAAAAGGCTTAGGGTGTAATAATGGAGGTTAAAAATTTTATAGAATATCATATAAATATGTAGAGAGCATATATCAAAAGTGTTTTAAGGGTGATGAAAGAAGAATCAAAATTAGGTCAAGTGGGTTAGTGCTCTGGCCCACAGCTTCAAGAAAGAATTTTGAAACCATTTCAAAGACTTATGGTTTGATCAAATTTCGTAGAATAATTCAATATGTAGTTTGTTCCACAACTTCAAGAAGGATTTTGAAACCATTTTCAAAGACTCACAAGTTTAGAGACTGATCTATAAAAAAATACCTATTTCTTTATGTCTTAATTCTTATTAATTTCTAAGGATATTATGCTTCAATGAAGGTATTTTGTGTGTTTTTAAATGTAGGTGATGTAAAAAGGTCTAAAAAGGAAAAAGGAGCAAAAATGAGCAAAAATGGAGCAAAATACAAATAGTATAAAAAAATATGGCCTGGCGCCTAGGCGCCAGAAGTTGGCGCCTAAGCGCCAGACTCAATAAAAAAACTGTCAAGTTTTTTACAACGTTTGATCTGTTATTTTGAAGGAGTGAGCGGTTATTGGACATTCTAGAAGACTGGCAGTTGTTCCTAGATAATAGGACATGTGATACATTGCATTTGGACGCTCCAAAACGGTTTTAATCGCGAAGAGGTGCAAGCCAAAGTGAAGAGGTACGAAGAAGCGGACGCGGTGTCCGGCGCCTAGGCGCCGGACGGACCTTCAGAAGATTCATTGAATGTGAACATGTTTTGAAGAGATGCCTCGAGGCAACCCTTGAGGCTTATAAACGGAGGTCCATTTCTTCGGAAAACGTGCCCCTCCCATTGTAACCCTTTCTCTTATCCACTTTAGGATCTCTCATCCTTAGAGAGAGAAATAGAGAGAGAAATTTAGGGCCACTTTTGTTTAGTTTAGTGAGTTTATTTTCAAGTTGTTGCATCTGGAGTTCATTACACTATGGAGTCAGTAGGAATCAGAAGATCTGTAGAAGAAATATTTGAGATAAGTATTTTTATATTTGATTCAAAGTTCATTTATCATGTTTTGCTGTTTATTTTCAATGTGTTACGAGTAGTTAGTTTACTTTCTTCCTTCAATTATGAAGAGATAGATAAGATAATATAAAGATTCGATGGAGAATTGAAATTCAAAATATTTTCAAAACATTGTGATGACATTAATACTGATCTTACTTTACTTTTTAAATTGGTCATTTAAATTGTTAAAACCTGTTGAAGAGTTTTGAGACCTTGAAGGAGATGAACTCTTAACTTGTAAATGTCACATGAATCCTTGGGTAGTCGAAGACCTTGTGCGGGCTATTCAAGGTGCAGTGGAAATAAATATGAAGATAAGATTTAAAGGGCGTAGAATTGATAAGTTTTTAGAGTGACAGACTAAATTCTTATAATTTGATTTATAGATTAGGAAAGGGTCACTAGTAGGGCCGACCATAGCCACCCTTGGACATCTAGAAGTGTGAGACTAGATTAACCCATTCTACTAACAATACATCCGGACTGATACGTAAATTGCTGATGTTCTTTGCGCACGGATCGAAAGGGTAAAGAATAGGAATGCTTCATTCGGCACAATACCATAAATCAAATTCTCCAACGAATATTAAATTATCTTAAAAATCTTAGATTAATTGAAGGGAAGAAAGTTGTTTATTTTATAGTTTTTATAAATCATTTTCTTATTATTGTTTTCTTATTTGCATCTAGTAAATTAATAGTAATTTATAGTTAAATTAAAAAATAAAAAGATATTTTTTTATTTTATTTAGAAAATTTATCACTATAATTCTTCACTGTGGGATCGATATCAGGGTCTTTATTTCAAAGCCCTATATTACTTGAAACGATACGTATACTTGCGTAGTACCCCTAGTGTGTAAAAATATTTTCTAAATTTACAACATTTTGATTTTATACACCAGTCATTATTTAAAAATTGAGTCAAGTTTTTTTGGCTATCTTGTGGAAGTAAATATTACTGCATTATTGCGGGTCGGGTCAAGTTTTTGGCGCCATTGCCGGGGAAGAAAGAAATAAAATAGTATAAATTTTCTTATAAAAAATATAATATTATTATAAAAAAAGAGATATATATTTTATTCCTTGTTTTATGCGAAGATTTGGTTCTGAAGGATTAATACCTTTATATTCTGAATTAGAAAGAACAATTAGAAAAATTAAAAAGGGAAAACAAATTAAAAATTTTCAAGAAATGACTACTTTACAAAATCCAATTGAACTTAATGATCGAAAATGTTTATAAACCATTAAGGGATTATGCTTAACCCTACGGTTGATGAACTTCATAGTGGTATTCAAATACCTACTATAGATGCTTAATTCTTTTGAACTTAAACCATCTATTATTCGAATGAAGCAAAACAATCAATTTGGTGGATCACAGAATGAGGATCCGAAATTTACATCTTGTTAGTTTTTTAGAACTTTGTGCTACCTTTAAATATTATAATGTTTCGATGATGTTATTAGACTTAGTCTCTTTCCTTTTTCTTTAAGAGATAAAGCGAAGATGTGGTTAAACTCATTAGCGACTTGGTTCATTAAAACATGAGTCTGAAATGACACAAAAATTCCTTGCTAAATATTTTTCTCCTTCTAAAAGCTGCTAAATTAAGAAATGATATTACTTCGTTTAGTCGATTTGACGGGAGACAATATATGAAACTTGGGAAAGATTTAAAGAACTATTAAGAAAATATCATCATCATGCTTTACCCGATTGGTTGATTATTCGAAACATTTTATAATGGATTAATTGGATCTTTAAAATCGATTATCGATGCTTACTTCTTGGAGGTTCTTTAATGTCTAAATCATTTGAAGAAGCTTACACTTTAATTGAAGAAATGGCTAATAACAATTTTCAATGGTCTTCCGAAAGGATTAATCCTAAAAAGATGGCAAGTATTCACGATAATGAAGCCTTTTCTATCTCGGCTTCACGAGTTGCGACGATATGCTAAGAAATTAGATAATTTTGCGATTAATATTTCGCATAATAACTCTGCTAATATTGAAGATTCTCGAACTATTGAAACTTTACAAGCTATTGCAAGTAAAAATAATCCTTATTCAAATTATTATAATCTCAGGTGGAAAAATCATCCTAATTTTAAGCTGGAAAAATTCACAACAACAATGGGGTAATAATCGATCTCATCCCACTTGGAAATTGGAATAATCAAGTTAATTCAAATTATAAACCTCATGGATTTAATAATCGACGAAAAAGTTATCAATAGAAGAATTAATTTTACAAATGAATAATCGATTACAAAATTAAAATACTTGTTATTCATAATATTGAAAATCAAATGTAGGCAAATTGCTACTTTAATTAATAACGAGACATGTAGGAACACTTCCTAGTAATGTTGAAATTAATCCAAAGGAAGCTGGAAAAGAACATGAACAAGTTAAAGTTGTGCGACTTAGAAGTGGAAAGGAATTAAAAGAAAGAATGCGAGAATGAAATTGAAAAAGAGATTGAGGTTGAAGAGATTGAAAAACCTAAAGAAACTCTCTCTCCTAGTCGAGATCGATCGTTATACATCGTTAATGTGGAAGTTGAAAACCCACCACCACCACATTTTCCTCGAAGACTTAAACGGCGAAATTAGATCTTCGATTTTCTAAGTTCTTTGAAATTTTTAAGAAATTTACTATTAACATACCTTTTCTTGAAGCTTTGGAACAAATGCTGACTTACGCAAAATTTATGAAGGATATTTTAAGCAAAAACGAAAATTTGAAGCTTTTGAAATTGTTGCATTAAGTGAAGAATGCGGTCTGATAATTCAAAAGAAATTACCTGAAAAGCTTAAGGATCATGGAAGTTTCACTATACTCTGTCTTTATTGGAGAAAAATTTTGTGGAAAAGCTTTATGTGATTTAGGAGCAAGTATTAATCTCATGTCATTTTTTATCTTTCGAAGATTATATTTAGGAGATATTACTCCCACCACTGTAACCCTTCAGTTAGCTGATAGATATATTACTTATCCTAAAGGAGTTATAGAGGATGTCCTTGTTAAAGTGGATAAATTTATCTTCCCTGTAGATTTCATCGTACTTGATATGGAAGAAGATAAAGAGATACCTATTATTTTAGGGAGACCTTTTCTAGCTTAGGACGAGTTATGATTGATGTGCGAAAAGGAGAACTAACCATGAGAGTTAATGATCAAGAAATTAAATTCAATGTTCTTAAATCGATGAAGTACACGATAAAGAGAAATGTTATCGAATGAATATAATTGATTATTTAATTGAAAAACATTATCAAGAAAAATGTAAAGTCATATCTGAAGAAAAATTTGAATTTATAACTGGTGAAGATGAAGTAGTAGAAGAAGAAGAGACTCATTTTATTAAAGATAATTGGGAAACTTTAGACATAACTCAAAATGATATACTTTTACCATCAATTAAAAAAGCCACTGAACTGGAATTAAAAATGTTACATTCCCATTTAAAATATGCATTTCTTGGAAATTTGTTAACTTTACCTGTTATTATTTCTTCTGAACTGAGTAAAGATCAAGAAAAAAAACTAGTAGATGTGTTAAAGAATTATAAGAAAGCTTTTGGTTGGACTATTGCTGATATAAGAGGAATAAGCCCTTCCATTTGCATGCATAGAATCTTAATGGAAGAAAATTTTAAACCTACTTATAGAATCACGAAGAAGATTAAATCCTATCATGAAAGAGGTTGTTAAAAAAGAAATTATTAAGTGGTTAGATGTTGGTATTATTTATCCTATTTCGGATAGTCGATAGGTAAATCCTATTTATTGTGCTCCGAAGAAAGGAGGTGTAAGCATCATTGTTAATGATAAAAATGAACTTATTCTACAAGACAAGGATTCTTGGATGGCGAATTTGTATTGACTTATAGGAAATTAAATAAAGCCACTAGAAATGATCATTTTCCTTTACCTTTCTTGGATCAAATGCTCGATAAATTTGCTTGGATACTCATATTTACATTTTTACGGATGGATATTACGGTTATCATCGATTACTTATTACTCACGAGGACAAGAAAAGACTAACATTTACAAGTCCTTATGGAATATTTGCTTTTAGAAGAATGTCTTTTGGTTTATGTAATGCACTGCATGACTTTTTAAAGATGTATGATGTCGATATTTTGTGATTTGAATGACAAAGGAATTGAAATATTCATGGACGATTTTCGAGTCTTTGGAACTTCTTTTGAATCTTGTTTGAAAAACATAGCCAAAGTTCTGAAAAGATGTGAAGAAACAAATTTAGTTCTTAACTGGGAAAAATGTCAATTCATGGTCACAGAAGGCATTGTACTTGGTCACTGATCACAGAAAAATATGTTAAGAAATTCATACCTATTTTTAATGAAATTGCACTTTAAAGAAAGGTATTTTCTTTATTTTATTGCAAGAATAAAGATTTATTGGTGATAGAAGCAAAATGCATGAAATGGAGCAAATTTAGATCAAAAAGAAAAAAATTCATGCAAATATAACTACTTCGCCGACGGCGAGATCGTGAAGAGAAATTTACGAAGGAATTATAACTATCTCGGCGACAGCGAGCCGAAGCCGTCGATAGTAAGATCGCGTGGTTTGAAGACCTTCTAGAAGCCCGTGACGGCGAGGTCGTTTCCGCCGACGGCGAGCTAGCTCAAATGCATATACATTGAACACTGGACACTTTTGAAGAGGTGTTTAAGCACCCCTTGGACCTTTGCTTACCTACATAAATAGAAGCAGAATTCAGAGTCTTGTGTGTGTCTTTTGAGTCTTACATGATCTATTTCTAGTGTCTTAAGTGTAGTTTGAGTGAGTTTAGTGAGTTTATTAGTTTAATTGAGTATTATTTAGTTCTTCGTACTTAGAAGGAAAAGTCGAAGTAACTTGAGAGTACGCAGGAAGGAAATTAAGATAAGTATCTTTGTTTATTGTTTTTAACTTTAAATGAAATCCATGTTTTGTTTTATTCTCATGCATTACGAGTAGTTTTCTTAGTCTTTCTCCTTGTTTATGAAAATTATGTGGTTTGATGAAATTAAATAAAGGCACTTAATATAATATAAATAAATTGTGATAATTTTTACTTAAAACTTAATTTACTTTCAATATGACGATTGAGTAGTTAAAATATGTTGAATTATCAACTATAGTAAAAATTACATCTAATATTTAGGAAATCGAAAGCCTTAGAAGGAGGGTGCAAATAAATAGGGAAATATTAATTATCGGGCGTAGAATTAGATATTTTAGTGTGACGGACTAAAATACTCGATTCGATCCCTATCGTTGAGAGTCGAAGTGTAGATGTTAGCCCTCGGAGTGAGGGGAACGTGGGAGCTACGAAGTGGCGACCGAGTATCCTCCCGGCTGGCCAGCGATTCGATGTCAGACATAGGATTAGTCGATGTTCTTTGCACACTGGACCGAAAGGGTAAAGAATGGGAATGCTCTGTTTGTCACGATACAATTTAAAAATTCTAATTAAATTCATCATTTCACTTAATTTTCTAAAAACGAGGAGAATGATACTTTTTACGAATTAATTAAATCAACTTATTTCAAGCATTAGTTTACTTTAGTTACTTAGAATTTTTGTTCACTTTATTAAGTAATTCCTTTAAATTTAGTCGATAACGATTACGTTAAAAACTTCTACGTAGGATCGATAACCGAGGACTCCACTAGAGCCTGCATTACTTGATACGATACGTATACTTACGTAGAATCCACATTATACATCGAATCATATACCTATATTTAAAGCGGGATCAAGTTTTTGGTTACGTAGGTATAAACATAAATTACATACATACGAAAAAGTGGGTCGATCACAAAGTATCACAAAAGGGATGGAAGTAGATCAAGCAAAAGTGAAAATTATTCATTGAATTACGACCACCTACTACGTTATCGATGTGAGAAGTTTTCATAGGTCAATGCTTGGATTTTATAGAAGATACATAAATGATTTTTCTAAAATTGCTAAACCTCTTTGTCATTTATTAGAAAAAGATCAAATTTTGAATTTAATAAAGAATGTATTAATGTTTTTTATATTCTAAAAGAAAAATTAATAACTGCACCTATCATTGCTTCACCTAATTGGAATAAATCTTTTGAATTAATGTGTGATGTATGTGATTTTGCAATTGGAGTTGTATTAGGACAAAAATATGAGAAAATTTTCAAAGTTGTATATTATGCTAGTAAAACTCTCACTGAAACACAAAGAAATTACACTACTCATTGAGAAAGAGCTTCTATGCATAGTATATGTCTTTGATAAATTTAGACCTTATCTTCTTGGTACTAAATGCATTGTTCATACTTGATCATTCTTGCTATTAAATATACTATTATCTAAGAAGGATTATAAACTAGACTTATAAGATGGGTTTTACTTACTGAGAATTTGATTTTCAAATAGTAGATAAAAAAAAGAACTGAAAATCAAATTGCTGATCATTTGTCTAGAATTAAAAATGATATTATTTCGGAAGAAAATATAAATGAGAAATTCCCTAATGAATCTTTATATGTTATTCAAGGATGCAAAACACCTTGGTATGCTGATAATACTAATTATTTAGTTAGCAATATTTTGTCTTATGACTTGGATAACAAATTTTTAAGAAATTTAAATATGATGCTAAATCTTATATTTTGGAAGAACCTCATTTATTTAAAATTGGTAAAGATTCTATGATTCAAAGATGTGTACCTTATGAGGAAACTTTTCTTATTATTCAAAAATGTCATGATTCGATTTTGGAGGACACTTTGGCATAGATAAAACTACATTTAAAATTTTAAATTCGGATTTTATTGGCCTACCTTATTTAAAGATGTGAGACAATATGTGAAAACATGTGATCGATATCAAAGGATGGGGAATATATCTAGGAAGGATGAAATGCCTTTAAACTCTATATTGAAAGTTGAAATTTTTGATATATGAGGTTTAGACTTTATGGGACCATTTGTTCCATCATCTGAAAAAATTTATATTTTATTAGCAGTTGATTATGTTTCAAAGTGGATTGAAGTCGTTGCTTTACTAAGCTGTGATTCCGAAAGGAGTTTCTAAATTTTTAAAGAAAATGATATTTTCGAGATTTGGAATGCTAGGTATTTATCAGCGATGGTGGAAGTCATTTCGGGAATATAAGAATTCGATCATTACTACAAAAATTTGGAATTAAACATAGAATTGCAAGCTGCTTATCACCCACAAACTAGTGGAATGGTGAAGTATCGAAACGAGAGAAATTAAAAGAATTTTAGAGAAGGCGTTAATCTAAAAGAAGCTGATTGGGTTGATAGACTTGATTACGCATTATGGGCTTATAGAACGGCTTTATAAGACACCGATCGGAATGTCACCTTACTAGGTTAATTTATGGTAAACAACTGTCATTTACTGTAGAACTTGAACATAAAGCTTATTGGGTGATAAAGAAGTTTAATTTTAATTTGAATAAAGCGAGGAGAAAAACGATTATTGCAATTAAATGAGATGGAAGAAATAAGAAACGAATCGTATGAAAATGCGAGAATTTATAAAGAGAAAATGAAGATGTTGCATGATAAGAAAATTTCGGGAAATATTTTTGAGCACTGGACAAAAAGTATTACTTGTTTAACTCTCGTTTAAGACTTTTTCTGGAAAATTAAGATCTAAATGGATTGGACACTATTTAGTTGAGAAAGTATACCATTATGGTGCTGTGGATATTAAAGATCTCAAAACAGGAAAATTTTTTAAAGTAAATGAAGTAAGATTGAAGCCTTATTTGGGAGATATTAAAAAGATTTATAAAGAGGCTTGTGAATTGAGTCAACCTGATTAAAGATTTACTTAAGTCGGGTTGACGACGTTAAACCAAACGCTTTGTGGGAGGCAACCCATATTTATCTTTTGTTTATGAGTGTTTTTGTGTTTTAATGTAAGGTTATGCCTTGATCTTGATTAATTTAATATTACTTTAGAAAAATTTGATGCTCATAAGTCTTTGTTGACTTAGGCTGAAAATTATTTTGAAGTATGTAAGATTTAAAAAAAAGGATCACTCTATTTTGAATATGAGTAAAAAGGAGATCAAGTTAACCTTCATTATGATTGTTTACAGTGTGAGTTATTCAGTCTAAATTACTTATACCAGTATAATTTACCTATCCTGGAGAACGAAATTTTGAAATTTGACGATCAGGAGAAACAGAGTTGAACATAGTTCTGGAACCTAGGCGCCAGAATTCGGCGCCTAAGCGCCAGAATCAACTATGTATCAATAGGTCCGGCGCTGGCGCCGGATTCGGCGCCTAAGCGCCACGATTCTTGGAGTTGTGCAAAAACAAAAAATTTTCAGTTTTTCACACTATTTTCCCCTTTAAATCAACCTATCTTCTTCCTTAACCATCAAAAAATCCAAATTAAGTCCCTTGCACTTCATTCTTTAGAGATTTGAGAAATTTTTGAAGAAATGGAAGGAAGAAATCATGGAGAAGAAGCTAGGGACAACGTTTCAAAGGATCCTCAACCCTACTTCAATGGTTTCATCACTGTAAGTTTAGAGAAAATTTCTAGTCGTTTGGATAAGTTTGAAGCAGAGTTTAAAAGCATTGAAGATCGCCTTCATGAGATGTTTCATCAAGTTGAACATCTAGAATGGCAAATGAAACTTCAAGTTGATCACTTTGCGGCTTATCAAGATGCTCAAGTTGAAATGTATGCGAAGAATAAGTGGATTGACGAAAAGACAGCTACAGATTTTCCGAGAGCGTTAGTGTTCTTTCCAAGTGGAATACACAATTTCCCTTGTGAACATTAAAATATTCTGGTAATGAGATAGTTATTATGGTTTGTTGAGTCGTTGTATCGATTTAGAGAATTGATTGTGTTTGTTTGTGTATTTGCTTTCATGTTCAATGTGTGCTATTTTTGCTTAGAAATTGTTGTGTTTGAGTGTGTATTAGGAACTTGAATCAAATATAATACTTATCTCGAATGTATTGAGTCAATATTAAAGATTTTAGATGGAATTTAGTGAGTTTGATTGAAACCTTATGTTTGATTGTTGGATTTAACATTTAATTTTTATAAATTTTTGAAAAATGTTGTGGAAGTTAGAAACTGAAGCCCTACTCTGATATGAGTAATTGGAAGTTGAATTATGAATTTTGGTGGAAAATTAAATTTAAAAATAATTTTTTTGTGAAAGGCGAGTCGGCGCTAGGCGCCGAGGTCGGCGTCTAGCGCCGATTCGGCCTGTACCGAAAATTTACTTAAATAACCCCAAAAGCCATTTTTGACGCTCTAAGCTTCATCTTCTTCCCCATTTTCGCGAAAATACATCCTCTAGATCCATTTTGAGGTCAAAACATCAAGGATTTGAGCGCGAAACCACTCGATTTCTTCGTCTCAAGGTCAGATCTACACTTTAAACCATTTATTTTCGATTTTCACCATAGATTTCCCTAGGTTTTGCTAAGAATCAAAAATTTTGAAATTTTTTTTGATTTTTAGTGATTTCTTTGGATTTCTAAACTTATTTTAAGTTTTATAAACTTAAAAAGAGTTTAAATCTTTGATTCCTAAATTTGTTCTTGTTTTCTTTCACGTTTAGATGACTCCAAAATCTAAACGCGGGAAGACAACGAGATAACTTTGATAGCGATGAAATTTTCTACTGTAGCTTGCGCATTTTCGCTTCCATGAATTTGCGACGTCCGGAAAGTTCATTTTTGAACGAAGTTTCTATCATCTGGAGAAATGATCGAAAACACTATTGTTGCACACAATTGGCAACGATTTTGTTATTTTACTATCTTATTCTTTGTTATCCCGATTGTTCGAGAATTTTATGCAAATTTTGCGGATCTTGAAGATTACGAAGTCTTTGTCGGAAGGAATCGAAGTAGGATTTAGTCAAGAAAAAATCAACATATTTTATTGCACATACCGATTATTGAGTCTTATTATTACGGATTATCACCATCGAGGAAGATTTGGATATGATCATTGCTTATCCGGTCGACGATGCTTGGATCTTGGAAGATCGGGAACGGAAAAAGGAGTAAACTTCAAATCATCCGAATTAAATGGTATTTCTAAAGCATGACACTTTATTTTATTTTTGTAAGATTGTTACCTCCGAACCACTTGGTCGAAGTAGTAGAGATCTAGCGATCTTAAACTACTGCATTCAGGAGAGGAAGCCTATTGATGTGGGGAGTATTTTTTATGATTCTGTGGATTCTACTGCGAGGTCCAGCACTTCTGTTGGATTGGGATTCCCATCTCTGATCTATTCACTACGTGTTAGTAATGGAGTCACTGCTGATATTTCTGAGGAGAAGTTAAAGTCTTGCAAGCTAATTGGGCAGGGGAGTATTAGTATCTATGATCGTCTTCGAGGGAAGAGATCGACCACTCCTTCTACTTTTGCACATACTCCAAGTAGACCTTCAACTTCTCGATCCTCTACTTCTGCTGAGCCACCATTAGATTTCTGGGAATCAATGCATGATCAGTTTTAGAGCGACGGCAGGAGTTATTTCAAACTCACTGCTGAGGATTGATACTTATTGATACGAAACTAGATCATTTATACGATTATACCCGAAAGGAAGAGTAGTTATGATGTTAAGTATGATGAAGCCCTAGTCGATTTACGAAGGGTGAACACGATGTTAGTTTCCTACTTTTCCTAGTTTCACACCATTTGTTGATCCTAAGGACGTAGAATTTTCCTTTGGTGATGATGATGATGATGAGGCTACGGTAGTGACTAGTAGTTATAGATCTTTATGTTGAGCTACTTCGTTAGTTTGTTTTGTTTGTTTTGTTTGTTTCGTTTTGTGTTTGATGTATGTTGATTGATTAGTGTTAAGATTCTGTTGTTAAAATATTCTTAGTATATTGTGTTGAGATTGAAGTTAGAATTAATTTATATGTTGTTTTAGTCTTCTGTTTAGTAATTAGTAATTTTGCTCTGTTTTAATTCTGTTTCAAAATTAGTATCATCATAAAATTAGCCTGCTTACTTTTTATACATGCTTAAATTTTATCTTAATTATTCATAAAAGCATGATAGAAGTTAATTTTTCTTTTTAAGATTGTTTTTACATACTTATTAAAAATTCTTATGATTTTCTTTCTCTCATACTTTCAAATTATCATAGTATACCAAAACTTAAGTTTGGGGGAAGGGAAAATCCATTCAAAATTAAATTTTATTTGTCCTTAAAGAGCTAATATTTTAATAAAAATAAAAACTCTTTAACATAACTTAAGGAATGAAGAATTTATTTGAGATCACTTTTATTTTTAAAATTATAAACAATTTAGTGAAAATTAACCAAAATTTTACTAACTTTGATTGATTTTAAGAATAGAATTATTTAACTTAAAGAAGGATAAGATAAAGAATTTTTCTATTCATGATAGAAATAATAGAATTTTAGAAATATTAAGTAATAAAAAATTATCACTTGAAAAAGAAAAGATTGAAAATCTTTTTGAATTCATATTTATGTTATAATAATTAAATGGAAATGTATAAGTTTTGAAAATATAAGTTAAGGATAGTGAAGTTCAAAACCATTAACAGGCTATCCGGATATAGTAATTCTCTCTATAAAAAAAATAGAGAAAAAAAAAAGAGAAGAGAGGAGAAGCTTGAGGAAATGTCTAATAAAAAATTGGCTTCACTTGAATTATCTTATAGGAAGAAAACTAGTTACATATTTTACTTAATTTTTATACATAAATATTTATTTAGAAAAGATTTTTCAAGAAGATATTTTTCTTGTAAGTAATCTATGAAAGCTTAATATAATAGACTTCTATTATTTTCAAAATGGATGGAAAGTTTGAAATCTTATGATTTGGTAGTTAAATATTCTTTAAATTCTTAAAATTAAACCTAGTTAGTGAAATTGGGTTAATAATTTACTAAAGGCTTTATAAAATCAAAAATTATAAGGAATCTTAAATATTTATCTTTTATTCCAAAGGTTATATATTTTATATAGTTGAAGGAGTTACTTAAGGACAAGTAACATTTAAGTTTGGGGGATTTTGATCTATAAAAAAATACCTATTTCTTTATGTCTTAATTCTTATTAATCTCCAAGGATATTATGCTTTAATGAAAGGTATTTTGTGTGTTTTTGGATGTAGGTAATGTAAAAAGGTCTAAAAAGCAAAAAGGAGCAAAAATGGAGCAAAATACAAATAGTATAAAAGAATATGGCCTGGCACCTAGGCGCCAGAAGTTGGTGCCTAAGCTCGAGACTCGATACAAAAACTGTCAAGTTTTTGACAATGTTTGATCGGTTCTTTTGACGGAGTGAGCGGTTATTAAACATTCTAGAAGAGCGCAGTTGTTCCTTGATAATAGGACATGTGATGCATTGCATTTGGATGCTCCAAAATGGTTTTAATCGCGAAGAGGTGCGAGCCAAAGTGAAGAGGTACGAAGAACTGGACACGGTGTCCGGCGCCTGGGCTCCGGACAGGACTTTCACAGAAGATTCATTGAATGTGGACATGTTTTGAAAAGGTGTCTCAAGGCAACCCTTGAAGCCTATAAATAGAGATCCATTTCTTCAGAAAACGTGCCCCTCCCATTGTAACCCTTTCTCTTATCCACTTTAGGATCTCTCATCCTTAGAGAGAGAAATAGAGAGAAATTTAGGGCCACTTTTGTTTAGTTTAGTGAGTTTATTTTAAAGTTGTTGCATCTAGAGTTCATTACACTGTGGAGTCAGTAGGAGTCAGAAGATCTATAGAAGAAATATTTGAGATAAGTATTTTTATATTTGATTCAAAGTTCATTTATCATGTTTTGTTGTTTATTTTCAAAGTGTTCTGAGTAGTTAGTTTACTTTCTTCCTTCAATTATGAAGAGATAGATAAGATAATATAAAGATTCGATGAAGAATTGAAATTCAAAATATTTTCAAAACATTGCAATGACATTAATACCTGATCTTACTTTACTTTTTAAATTAGCCATTTAAATTGTTAAAACCTGTTGAAGAGTTTTGAGACCTTGAAGGAGATGAACTCTTAACTTGTAAATGTCACATGAATCCTTGGGTAGTCGAAGGTGTGCGGCTTATTTTTTTTTTTTTTTTTTTTAGGTCGTGTTTTATTTTGAAGAGGGGTCGCCTAACAGAAATCTGTCGGCGAATTTTTAATTTAATTAAAATAAATAATTTGAAAAGTAGTATTTGATTTTGAAAATAATTTTAAATTTGAAGGTTTTAAGATATGAGATTAAGCCGATCTCACATCCCAAATAGTTTATATAAACGAGCACCGCACCATGAGCCAGTGTACCTATCCCTAAGGATAGACACTACTGCTTGATGGTGGGGCTTGATTAAATAAACTAGAAGATTAGTGACATCCGTTTGGTGCACGTGAACCAATTTTATAAGCGACAAGTTTCCCTGCTTAATATGAAAACATTAAACGGGGTTTATATTACACAGGTTCTTTAAAATTCCCATAAGGGCAAGCCACATAGTTAATTACATCTTAAGTGACGGGAATCACCTAAGAAAACTCTCGATAATAACTCGATGATTACGCTCTCGAGAATTTGAAGTTTAAGGTTTTCGAAGATTGAATTTTGGAATTTCGATAGGGAATGGATCAAATTTGGAACATTTTGTTTTGTGAATCGAAAGGAAGAAAGGTAGGAGAAATCGACTGATTCGAAGTGAACTTCGATAATTTCCCACTATCCTATCGTTTGGCTTGAATTTAGGAAAGTCCTAATGTTTATTTAGTATTTCGATCTTGCCGATTTTAATTAATTAGGGCTTATATTTGTATGATAAAATCGAAACAAATAGCACTAGAAAATGTGAGGGTTTATGTCGTATCGGACGGCTACCTCGGAATCTAAGACCGGTTAGGGCTTAATTTGCAATACGAATGCCAACGAAGAGTTGAGGATTTATGTTGCACTAGGCAAGCTACCTCGAAATCCTATGGCTTTGTTGTTTTAATTCTAAGAAGATTTTCTTGAAGTAGGTTTAAGTTTCTTTGACGACGATGGCCGTGCTTTGCCCACCATGCTCCAAGCTCCTTGTTGTTGCGAGAGGTTTAGTTTTAGAAATCATAAATCGGGGGATGAGAGAAGTGTTTTGGTTTAGAGAAAATCTTAATTTCCGGGTGTTTTTTATGTTTTATTTAAAACAAATCTTAAAGTTGATTATAACGACACTGGTTAAGATCCCACGGTTCCATCCTTAGGCATCATTATTTTTATCGGATTCACTTAGTCCGGATGAATTTGCTAAACTGCTTGAATGAGTTCCACACTTTCATTTAGACAGTGGAAATCCGTTAGCAGACACGTAGGTTACATCATCAGAGGTATTCCCGATCATCCAACGGGACGTTTTAATTTAGTTGCGATTGTAGTTTTGTGTTACGTTTGTGATTAAATTTTGAGTTGTTTTATCTTTTGAAATGTTGTGGCGGTGAATTTTATCTTGCAATGACTTTTAACTTAGTTTTGGTTTTAGTTTTAGGGACTATCCTAAAGGTGTGGGTTTTCATGCAACGGTTGTTTTTATCGTACAAGAAAAGTAAAATGCATTTGCGATAAAGTAAATTGCAAGAAAATAAATTGCAATAAAATAAAAGCGTACCTGGAGGGTCTTCCCGTCATCCCAGTGCACTTAAAACACAATTAGAATATTTAAGCGAGTTCCTGGTAAAGTGCTAGGGGAAAGGTTATGGTTTTACACGAATTCCTAATCGCATGTTAGTCGACTCTCTATGACGTCTAGGTTCTTTGTGTTTTTGTTTGAGGACGATTTTCTTCATCGAAAGGACAATTAAGTCCGATTGTTCTTATAAATATCCTATCATATTGAGGAAGTGCTTAAGAAGAATCTTAAACATCTTTCGATATTTCAGGGATTGTTTTAAGTCGAAATGAATTTAATTATATAAATGAATCGATCGTCAGAGGTTTTCAAGTCTTGTTAATTTGCTCGATGAACTAGGACGTTTGAATATCACATGAGTGAAGTGACACTTCATTTAATGTTTTATTTAGGAGTCTATAATAACTAAAGCTTTCGAGGGTAAGTTAGTATTGAATGATTTGGTTTAAGTTGAAGAGTTTAAATTTGGAATAGTGTTCAAGTTGTTTTATATTTAATTTCTTTTATGTCTTAGGTGATGTTATATTTAATTTAACTTAATTTAATTGAGTTTTAATTTAGTTTAACATAGTTGAATTTAATTTGACTTGGTGTTTAATTAATTTGATTTGATTTAACTTTAATTTAATTATTTAATTTAATTTAATTTAATTTTAATTATTTAATTTAATTTAATTTAATTGTTTAATTTAATTTAATTTAATTTTAATTTAATTTAATTTAATTGTTTGATTTAATTTAATTTAATTATTTAATTTAATTTAATTTAATTTTTAAATTTAATCTTAATTTAATTTATCTTTAATTTACTTTATTTTTAATTTTAATTGAAATTAAGTCTTTTAATATTTTAAATTTGAGTTATCATTTTAATTAAAAATTGAGTATTAGTTGATATAATTAATTTAGGGATTTTTAAATTAAAGAATAAATCTCTTCTTAATAAAGATCCCTTATTTTAATAATTAGATTTTATTATTCTTCGAATTTAATCTATTATTTAATTAAAGTTTAATCATTTTAAAATTATTTAATGGGTTTCTACCGCTTTAATTATTTAAATTTCAATCATCCAAATCAGATTAGGATCAAATATTTTACTTGTTGATTTTTTATTAAACCTAAAGTTTTAATTAAGGATTAAAGATTTTAATTACAATTTTACCCTTTAAGCTTAATAATTTCATAACTCACTAAATTGAACTCAAATGAACTTGAAATTTTTATGTGACTTTACTCATATGTCAATAAAGACATGAGAGGAGAAAATGTGATTTTTCTGTATTTAATTTATTTATATAATTATTTTTGGTGGAAAATAGAGATTTTCAAGGAAAATTTGATAACATGACCAAGGAAAAGTTTCTGTCCTTAAGAAAATTAGGGGACATTCCTAATGACCAGAGAAGCACTTGGACCAATTTTGGTGATTTTTTGAATTATATTATTTTTATTATAATTATTTTGAGTTTTGGAGTGTTAATTAATTTAAAAATAAGATAAATGTTGAAAAATGGATTTTATATTTTTCAAAAATCTCTCTGATATCAAAGGAAACCAGAGAATCAAATTTTGCAATTTTCTGATTTTTCTATGATTTATAATCATTATTTTAGTGAAAATGCTTAGAAAATACATTTTTTTAATTTTAAAATTACCCTAGGGCTTTAAAATTTAATATCTCACTAAATAGACTTAGGAAAAATGTGGGATTTGTTCCTAAGTGATTAAAATTCAAAATGTGACATTTTGGTGAATTTTATTATTTTTGTGATTTTTATTATTTTTTAATTATTAAAAATATTAAAATATTATTAAAAATCAACTTTTTCAGAAAAATTGAAATTTTAATTTTCTTAGATTCCCCTGATATCAGAGAGGCTCCAAAACCAGATTTGGTGAATTTTTAAAAAATATTTTAAAAGTTATGAATTTTTAAAGTTTAAAATGGCTAAAGTGAGCTTAATCGACCCGATTAGTGAGATTAGCTAAAGTCGATTGACTTCGAGTTATCATGGTGGATTCCTCTGATCCTAAAGGTCGAGTGGAGAATTGATTTCAAGTCAATTTGATGCACTAGTTAACTCTAATTAATTAAAGACCTATTTTAGGTGTTTAAGCGAGATTAGGGTTAATCGAGTGAATTAACTCGAGTCTCTATTTTTCCTAGAGTTCTCTGGTCATAAGGAACATCACCAAATATTTCTAGAATTTATTTCTCAACATGCTAATTTTTGGAATTAAAATACTCAAAACGGCAACATGCATTTGAAAAATAAATAACTTTTCACGAGAGATGGCCTACGACCTTGGAAAATTCGGGGAATGTTCCCGAGTTCGGAGGCTTAACTCTCACATGGTCTCATGCCATGGTGAATTGTATACATGCATGGAGAATTAAATGTATGCGAGAGAGTAAATAAATCATAAAAAATAAAATACTTAATTAAATTAAATGATTTCTTTTCACATTATCTCCTCATTCGTTTGCGACGAGAGGGTATTTTTATTTTATTTTTGTGATTTTTCTACACGAGAGATATGAATTTTTGAAGTTTAGGGAATTAAATAAATAGAAAAATACCCAATTTTCTATTTATCCACGCGGCGCCGCGTCGGCCTCGGCCGACTCCGAACGCACGCGCGTCGGCGCTCCGAGTCGACGCCGCCACTGAGTCGGCGGCCGGGCCCGCGGTTCTCGTGCCATCTCACAGTCGAGCGCTTGATCACCGGCCGTCCGTGCGCGCGTGTATCGAATGGACGGCATCAGTTCATCGTCCACGAGTGTTCTCGCCGAGGGCGAGTCCACACGTAAATCCACTAGATCTCGCTCGATTCTTAATGGATTTTCATGTTCTTATGCTACATGGATTCGTCTTGAAGAGACGAACACATCTATACGGCTAACATGCATTGAGACTAAGGCATTTGAAATGGAGAATCTCCAGAAGCTCGGGATGAATAGTTAACTCATACCTTAGCTCGGAGAAGTGTGGCTCGATCGAGAGTTGTTGCGCCTTCGATTGGGTCCGTGAAGCTCAGGATGAAGTCTCTGGTACAGTGGATTGCTGGTTATGAAAGTGACCACGGTAGATCACAAGCTTGGAGAGTTTGGAGCAGCTGGGTGGCTTGGAGATGGGGCTTTCGGTGGGAAACTTCTCCTCTTGGTCCGGTGAAGGTGTAGGACCGGTCGATTTGAGGATTGGCTCAGCTGTGGCAAAGTGTCACTGGTTTTGGGTGGAATTTCGGTTGAGAAGTTGGGCTGCTGTTGGTGGGGATTAGGGCAAATTGACACTTGGGGATCAATTGCTCTCAGGATGGTGAAGGGTTTGGAACAATTTTGGCGAGTTTCGGCGAGGTTTGTGCTTTGCTCCTCTCATGGCCGAGAGGAGGAGTTTAAATAAGTGAGGTGGGGGCCTCCGGGGAGAGTTAGGGCTTAGGATCGAGTTGCTACGGTGAGGAGAAGATCGACCATGGTGACCATTTAGGGATGGGGCGGCTCGGCGAGTGAGAATTTCGATGTTGGCTCGCATGTGAGCTTTCGGCCATGGTGTTTTCCGGCGGCACAGTGGCGGCCGGCCGGGCATGGGTCACCCTCGAAGTCGGGTGGGTCAGGGCTGGAGGTTTGTGCTGTCAATTGGCCATGGACATGTGTAAAGGCTTTGATCCGAAGTGGAATGGGGCATGGCTAGATTTGGACCTAAATGGGTCGACCCACCCATTTGGGCTAGGTGCACCACCCGAGGCATGGTTTGGGTGAGGAGAAAGTGATTTGGATCGGCTTGATTAGTGGGGTCAGTCGCGATCAAGTACGATTAGGCTTAAGCATGGTTTAGTGGAATCATGTAAGTGGTTAACCACCTTTAGGAGTTAAGGAAAGAGCCTCCTCCTTTTGCCCAAAATGGCATGGTGACATGTAAAGAGGCTCTCATGGCTTGCATATGGCTTATGCATGGCTCCATGGCTCCATTTGGCTTGGGAAAAGTAAAGTCGATTTCATGGAAATGGATTTAAGGAAAATTTTGGTATTTAGGGGTGATTTGGCATGAGGCTTGATTTGGAATTATTTGATGATGAATTTAGGACTTAGGGATGATTTTAATTGAAAGTATGATGAGGGGAAATGTCATATGGGCCTTGGAAGAATTTTGGGCTTTTTTGAAAGGGGTTTTAGATGGGCTTTTAAGATGGATTAGGAAAGTGGGCTCTTGAATTTTAAAATGGATTTTGGGATGAAATTTTGTAAAGAGGTTGGGCCAAATAATTATTGGGTTTAGCTCATGGATGTGTCATGAGTGACTTGAAACAAATTTGGGGTAGTTTGGACTTGAATTGGGTTGGATTTGAATTCTTTTGGTGAATGGGCCGATGTAGAGTCGAATTGGGCTAACTTGGGCCAATGTTGGGCTAGGGTTGAAATTGATGTAAAATAAATATTAAGAAATGTTTATGGGAGTGTTTCAAAGAGGTTTTGGCTTTGGTTGGGTTTTAATTTTGAGGTTTGGGCTCTATTTGGGTTAGATTTGGGTTTAGGTCGAAATTGGGCTTTTTGATTTTGGGTTGAATTTGAGTGGGGTTTGGGTCAAAATCTTGGGCAAATCATGTTAGTGTTTTGTTTATGAGGATGTTAAGGAAGGTTTAGAAAAGATTTGGGGTTAACTGGAGTTGAATTGGGTTAGTTTGGGCTAAGTTTGGGTCATGGGTCCAATTTGGGCTTTAAGGCCCAAAGTGAAATTGGATCCAAATGTCGATCAAATTGGACTTGGATTTGGTCTAAATTGGTATTGGGAATGTTGAATTGAAGTTTAGAATTGAATTGGACCAAGATTGGGGTCAATTGGGTATGTTTGGTTTGACATTGGAGTCCACTTTGGGTTAAAATGGGTCGATTTGGGGGTTTTGACAAAAGTAGGGTAAATTGACAAAATTGGCCCATGGTGTAGTTGGACAAAATGAAATTGGGAATATTTGGGATTTTCTGGAATTTTCTGGGAATTTTCTGAATTTTTGGATTTTTAGGCGAGAAGGGTATTTTGGGTATTTGGAGGGTATTGGGGGGTTTTCTTGGAATTTTTGGTATTTTTGGGTATGGATGATCAATTTGAGTGATGTGGAGGTGTTTGGGATTGATTTTGGAAAATTTTAGGTAATTTGGAGATTTTGCGAAAATTTGGGTAATTCGAGGTTTTGGGTAGGCTAAGCGGGTGTAGGGTCCAGGGGTCGAAAATTGAAAATTTGGGAAATTGAAGATTGGGTGAATTTGGGTGGGGTGAAATCATTTTGGTTGAGCCATGAAGCCATTCAAGCCCATATGAGCCATGAAAGGACTCATTTGAGGCGTTATTTATGTTGTTCCTAACCTGCTCGGCCAGAGGGCTTAGGGGTTGAGGACCATCCATGTGAATCACTACATGAGTCGGGGAGGTCAAGTTGGGTATGGGTGTGGTTTTAGGAAGTGTGTGGAAATGTAGTGTGTAGGTGTAGTGTAAGTCGGCCCACTCGAGGGACAGCGCGCGGGCGATCTGAGGCCGAAAGAGTCATATAGGAACTCATCCTTTAAACTTCCACATTTGATTTCGACCCTCTAGGTGATTAGGGGTCTACGATCGAGTTTATGGAGTTTGCGAGGGAGTTAAGAAGTGGTTTGAATTTCTAAAAGGTGGGTCCCGATTCTAGTCCTCTAAGATAGTCGAAAGGAAAAACTGAGGCTAGATCTGCAGCTTAAAAGAAGAAGAGGAAGACCTCGTCGAAAATGGGGTCGACGAATGGACCCCCGATAAGTGTGGTGGTGACGGAGCACACGCGCGTATTGGTGTTGGCCAAGCGATCAAAAAAACCAACACGGATGTCGAAGTGACGAACTTAGGACGAAGTAGAAGAATTTCTGTTGGGGAGTGTCGAGTATATCTACGGAGCAGGAGATTCTTGAACTCTCGGCTGAGGAAAGGAAAAGGAGGTAAATCCCGAAATCACATGACACAGGGAATTTCGATTTAGATTTTATTTTGTTTTAGATTTTTATGTGTGAGTTTAGATTTCAACTTGGAGAGTTTTTTTTTTAGATTGAAGTTTGTCAAAATTAATTTGAGGGATTTGATTTGAAATGAAAATTAGGATTTTTGAGGTTTTAGATGTAACATCTCCAACCTCGAAAGAAAATTGAATTGATTAGATTGAAT